>JAHZMV010000947.1:0-14449 GCA_027743765.1 Coecobrya sp. COE2
ATTTCTTATCGATGGTTTCTCAACGATCAAGTTATCGCTGGAGATCAGGGTCCTCTCTTGGTACTTCCAAATGTCACCAGAAAATTCCACGATGCAATAGTCAAGTGCGAAGTGCAAAATGCGGTGGGTCGGAGCCAAGAAAGCGAGACGCTTTCTGTTGTCTGTAAGTTATTTTTTCATATTGTCAGATTCAATAATAAGCAAGCATTGTGTTTTTGTTTAAAACTAACAAGTCGTTATTTTGCAAAATCTCAGATGGCCCCGTTTTGCGAAACCGACCACGCGATGTTCAAGCCGACTTGGGAACTTCCGTCACCCTCAGTTGTGACGTTGACGGTAATCCTCCACCAATAATAGTTTGGATCTATGAGCCCACCCGAGCTGTTGTTCACGACAAAGCCAACTACACAACCACCTTGACCCAAGATACACAAGGAAAGTACATCTGCCAGGCTCACGTGCAAGGCTTCCCAACAATTTCTGCAGAGGCTACAATTCACCTTAAAGGACCCCCAATCATTATCAGCCAACGTGTTCAATTCGGTGTAGAAGGAGACACGGTTCGTCTCGAGTGTCTTGCCAAATCCGTTCCACTTCCGGAAAAGATTTCCTGGACACATTTGGGCCGAGAGATTGATAGCCGTAAGGACAAAAAAAGTAGCAAAACAAATGCGATAAATATTATGCCATGAGAGATACGAGATATACAAAAAAAATGCTTGTTTTTTTCCTCAGACGACTCGGACTACTCTGTCCTGGAAGACAATATGCCAAACGGAAAGCGAAGCGTGCTGGTTGTGCGCGCCTCTCAGGAAAAGGACTTTGGCCCGTACAACTGCACCGTGACTAATTCATATGGAAGTCATATCATGGAAATCTACCTCATGAAGCAAAGTACGTTTCTATAAAATATTAACCTGTTATCATTTTGTTCTGTTTACTTTGTACACTAAAATGTACACTAGTCTCACGTAACCCCAAAAACAACCTCCTACCTTTTTTACTTTACTTGTCTATCTCTGTCACAAAAAATCCATTTAATTCATTAACTTTTCATTTTTACTCCTTTTCCCGTTTGACCTTCGTGAAAACCTCTTCCATCTCTTTAAAACCTAACATTACTAACCTGGAATATTGCCATTTCCCTGAAAGAACCTGGAGACTATGAAAGTTTAATATTGGAAGGTGCCCTGTTCTATTTTGCAGAGAGTGGACAACTCGTGATTATCCTGACCTGTGTAATTGGCGGTGTCGTTGTGATCGTTGCACTCACTATGATTACCCTGTTGTGCCAGAAAAAGACGAAAAAGCCAGTCTGTAAGTGAATTAAGATTTAATTTATGGCGAAGGCGTAACTAATGTCGTGGTAAAAAATGTAGGAGTCTATAATATTATGCTTGTTTTTTGAAGTGATGGAAATTGATGGCGTTGAAAAACAAACCAAGCAGTCAGATCGATCATCAAATGATTCCGATCTGAAAGTGGAAATACGAACTGCGTCCTCTTTATCCAATATTCCTGAGCATGATTCCGAACATTGGGATGAAGGATCGGATGCTTTGAAGAATGAGTCGATTTACAGATACTCGGACTACATTGATCCAGTCTTCCCTCCAAAACACGTAAGAAAATAAACATTCTTTAAATCCACTTTCTTACAAGTAAGTGAAATCCAATATCCAGTCTTACATTTCTTATGCATATTTTTGTAGGATGGCCACAACAACAACGGTTACGTGCCATACGTTGACTACACACGGGACTACAATCCACCCCTGACCCGTAACTCGATTTACAACGGGCAAGCGGGTGGAATGCCTAGTCCTCCTCAGTATTTGAACAACGTTGATCCTCGCTACTCTGCCACGTATGGAAATCCCTACCTGAGAACGTCCAACACGTCCCTCCCTCCACCCCACTCTGGCGGCACTGGCAACCATTCCCCAAACAGTGGCTCACATCCTCTCGCCCATTCTGGTCATCACAATCATCTCAACAACCACCATCATCATCACAACAGTCACTCCAATCATCACACCCCCACAAGCAGCAACCATATCACACACAACCATATCGTCAGCACGCCCACTAGCACATCCGCCATGATACCCAATGGAGGGATTAACGGTGGAAGCAGTGTTGGAGGCGGAAGTGGCAGTGGATCCCCATTAATTCCTGGATCTACCTCACCTCTCTCACATAGTCAGGGAAATACACTGAGCAACTCGACAAATCCGTACGGGATGAGAAATGGGGCTGTGCCTCAGGTATCGAGAGCTCCAAGTACCCCATCCCCACAGTACATTGTTCCTTCACAACCGCAGCTCAAGCCAGGAACGCTGGCCACTCACGTGTAGTCAGTCGCAAAAGAGGCTATCTACATAACCGCCACCACATCAACTCCTCCCAAAAAACTTATGTAGACTTTTCAAAGTTTTAAAAAAATGAAAAAACGAATTTTAACATTAGTTAATTATACATAATGCAGTGTTGTATCATTTTACACTGCTCTACATTTATCTTTAAATGTAAAAAAATATCTCGTCAGAAGCAAATAATATGAATCGCCATTTTATAAATTATATAAAAACTACAGACTCTAGAGAACAAAAAAAGTAACGCAACAACTACTTACTTTGTACTTATACTATAGGAAATTAACTATAATTAAATTGTGTACAGGTAACAGCATACTGTTTTTAACAGGACAACCTCTTGCGAGAAATTAAACAGTATAAAACATTTCAATGATTATTAGGATTACTACTTCTACAACTGCTCTATATGCGTTCATATAATTTAAGCGTGTGTAGTACTTATTATTGGAGGAAATACAAAAATGCAACTATTTATTTATCATATAAAAATATTATTTATAAAATAGCTTAGAAATAAAAGTATAAGTATAAATTGGTCAAAGAAAATATTAAAATAGTTAAGATAATTGAGACAATGTATTACAATGAAAATGTATATGTATTTATGTATAGTAAGTAAATATGTTTTAATATTATGTGCTATAATAATTATCGTAAAAATAAGTATTTTTATGTATTCTTCATAAAATCATCTCTTTTCGGGTTTGTTATCTTCATTGAAATGCGAATTGGATATCCTTCCTTCGTCAATGTTTGAAGAAGACTATATCAATCCATCAATTTAAAATTATTTTTTATTATAAACTCTATATCCACTGCTTCCATTTCAAAGGTTTTTTGTATCCAAATCCGAAAAGATTTGATATTTTACACTGTAATGACTAAAAATGGAAACAGTTGGAAATTATAACTATTTGTATAATTAATTTTTAACGTTGTCACCGTCAAGGACGAAAAAACGAATGTGCTGCACAAACCAAAATGCATGTTTATAGCTCACCTACCACCTAAAATCATAAGATAATTATTTTATGTATTTCATTCGTGTTATATTTAGGTAAAAATTTCATGGGCAGTTGTAATTTATAGTTTTTTAATAGATTTAATCAATTTTGGTGTTAAATAGAGTTAGCTGTACAGTATAAAGTAGTGATTGTACATTTTTTAGTTAATTATAAAATAGCAAAGAGATAGAAAAGAAAAAAACCAAAGTTATTTTATAAATTGCACGCGAAAAAAGCTTGAAAACAGTTTCATTTTTGCTGTTGTTGTCTGTAACTGTTTAAGTTACTACTGCACACTTTTAAGTGAATTGTTAACATGATTTTTCAAAGAAAAAGTTCCTTTACTGCTGCTAATTTTTTAGCTAATTAACTTGAGCACATTATACTTTTGATATTTTTTATTGTAGCCTTTTCCGTGTACTATGCGCCCAACAGATTATATAGAAAGTTAAGTTAAATCATAAACAGTAATTTTTTCCTAATAATAATTCATAAAGATAAATTTTGAAAATATAAAAAAAAATTATAACAAGATTTTAATATAAGAAGCGTTTAAGATAGTTATCCTGAGAGAGGGAACCAGATAGTTTTTCAGATACATTTTTGTATGGATTTCCTCAAGAAAACTAAAAACTATCTCTATAAAACTGCGTTTTAAACTTTTAAAGCCAAGTTCTTAACAAAATAATTATAATAATAATTAAAGTATACCAATCGAATGAAATTTTTATTAATAGGAAATAATTCGCATGACCGCATATCAAAAAGAAAGAAAGATAAAAGGGTTTCCCGTGCTGCACGATTTTTTTCTACTGTGTTTTGTCAACTCTGACAAAATGACAGTATAGTTAGCTAAATGTTGTTTCTTTTCTTCTCTATTCATCTGTTATAATTTAATATTAAATATAAAAAAATGGATATGTACTTTTTATACTTCTTTAATCTCTACCAACCTATTACATCAGCAAAGCAGGTTTCAAACAAAGTGGAAAAACAAGGAAATAAAAATGTTTATGGTTCAACAGGCAAAAAATGAATCATTAAACTAAAAATTTTCTCGCATAGTATTATTAAAACTTTTTGTAAGCTAGTTAGTTATAAAATAGCCTATACAAATTTTTTCATAATTAAATGACGCAAACCCATGAAACTTATTAATTAAATATTATATGTATGTACTAAATGTAAGGATTCTCGATAAAACGTGTATTTTATGTTAAAAAATGTGTGTACAATTCCTCTAAAAAGCATTATTGCATGGCGCGTCAAACTCTACAAGTAGCAAAAAAATGAAAGCATTAATAATAATAATAATTATAAAATAATTTTTAAGTGTCAGTCAATTTTCGAGTATCTGTAAAAGTTATTAAATATAAAAGGATATATTTACTGTATTATGTACTTCATAACTTCTTATATATATAATTAAGATGTAATATGATGATGTAATTTACTATTGTTATTATCTAAATTACTGTTTATATTAGTAAATAAGTTTAAAAAGTGGATGAATAAAAAAAGTTAAAATGACTATTAAAAACAAGTTGTACGGATGAGGATTTTATTAAATGATGCATTTCAAATATGATCCAAATTAAGTGCCAATTTAACACAAAGGATGAACATTTTCATTAAAAAAAGACAGAATAGATCTACTTTTATTTCATTCACTTTCTATTTCTCGCTCTGCCTTTCACACAAAATTTTTCATAATATTTCACGAAATAAAACGTTTCTTGTACTCGCAAACGAATTTCTAAAAATACGTGCATATATAGAGTAATTAAAAACTGTTAAGATTAAAAACTGTAGTTGCATATACATACAGTTGGAAAGAATCAAATTTGATTTGTATACTCTATATCGCCACTTTTTTATAAGAATACAATTTTTCACCAATAATTTTAAGTTACGTTGCTGTGTTTAGATAAGAATTCATTATATTTTTTCCCTAAAATATATAATTTAGTCACTAATTTGGATTCCTATTTTTCTAAATTTTAGTTCACAAAATTGCTTTAAACTTTGTCCTGCCCTGTAAAAATTCAAACCAGAAAAGAAAGTTAGTTAAACTGGATATTAATTATAGTCAAGCAAGTGATTATATATTTTGGTAAAATGGATTATAACTTACAAGAAAATTCTAGTATTTGGTTGGTTGTATAATTCACAGTTAGAAAAGACGAGAAGAAGGTCAGAGATAAATTCTTCATTGCAAGTATACACCATAGAGTTGAGTTTATACTTGATGGTCCCAAGATCCATTGGATGCTTGACAATATCATGATAATCAGGCGCCTGAAACAGAAAAAAGCAAAAAATGCACGTTTTGGAAATTAGTTCACTTCTTCACACGTCGTCATTTCGCCATCTTTTTTACCTCATTACGAGTAACAGGTTTGAGAAATGGCCACGCATCCTTGTTTTTCATAACTTCAGAGAGGACCTTGTCCAAGAGGACGTTATCCAACTCACCATTCCTAACTCGATTATTTGTGTTCATACGTTGTAATCTGGTCCTCTTTGGACCATCGGAGCCCTCGTAACCTTCATCTCCACCGCTGCCTCCACGCTTCCGTGTTCCAAATCCTGATGAGTCGTTGGAATTTTCGCTGCTCTCATTCTCCTTTGAGTCACTCCTCAGCCTCTTGGCAGCCTGGGCTATTTTAACAGCAGCTTGAGAAGCACATTTGCGTCTACTTCCGCGTCCACTCGAGTGTCGGCGATCCTCCTCGCTGTCCACGTAGTCCTCATCGTCTTCGTAGGCACGCTTGTTTCTTGCGCTGTTCCCAGTTGTGCGTTTCCCAAACCGGACTTTGACTACTTCTGCTTCATCACTGGATTTGTCAGAGTCTTCGTCATCGTCCTCGGTTGATTTTTCATCTTCATCTAAAAATATGCATTAAATACAGTGGTCATTAAAACATTCACAGGGTCAGTCAGCACATCAACACGTCGTATATTTCACTTACCCGAATCCACACCATTTCTGGTGTCTTCTTCAACTTCCTCGTCATCAGATCTACCGGTATCTTGATCATCATCTTCTTCCTCATCATCGCTTTCAATAACCATTCTCGAGGAGGCAGGCTTTGCCTTCTTTTTTGTATTGGAGGACGAGCGAACCTTATGACCGCCCGATTTGCAAGTAGGACAGTGCCACGCTCCTCTGGGCGGCCGGCTAAGGGGAGGATTTAGACAGAGGAGGTGGTATGCATCGGAGCAGTCCTCACAAGTGGTTAGATCGCCTCCAAAACTGCAAACAGCACAGACTTCTTCCACGTCCGTGTTGTTATCATTGGAACGGCGCCCTCCACCACCGCGACGTCGTCCAGACCGTCGACCATCGTCTTCTTCACTATCTGACCGATCAAGTTCATCCAGAATATCTTCCTCGTCAGCCAGACGACGTTTTCTTTCCCGGGGTTTTGGAGGACAGGTTTAATACTGATTTCTGCCATTCCACACTATTTTCTGTTAAATAAAATGAAAATTATGAAAATTGAAAACATAATGGGATATGATGAATGATGATTGTTGAAGAAAGATGTACTTGCTGCACTTACCAAACGAAAACAAGTGAACAAAAAGTTGTGAAAAGCTTGTACACGCCATGAGCGACAACTGCCACCTTTCAAACGCCGTAGGCGCTGGCAAATTCAACTTGGGTGGTGGTTCTACCATATCCTTACTCTTCTTCTTCTTTGAATCCTTATCAACCTCACCTAGCGGCGGTCTCAAAAATTTGGAGTCTATGCTCTGGCTAATTTGCAATATAGCACAAGCGAGATCCTTCACAACTGGATTAACACTAGACGAATCATCCTTATTCGCCTCGGATGAGGTAGACGTATGGCTGGACATTTGATCCCCTCTTCCCTTATCATTCTCCAACGCTGCATCCCCATTCAGCAGCAACTTCCTCTTACTCACATTCAACGATTTTCCGTCCGACCAAGATAACTTTTTTGTTTGTGGATCGTACCCGCGACCTTCGATAGCTCTCCTCCACTCCATCCTATCTTCCACTTTCACTGAGCCCAAAGCTCCCAAAAAGATTTTCTCCTCTACCTCCAGAATGACGTCCCTTAACTGCAGCTCCAGTATCGTGTCGATACTCGTACCCGTAGGATAACTGAGGTTGGGATCTAACCTGTTCTTTTGATTTGTACCTCCACCTCCCCTCTGAGGTCTTCTCTCGGGCGCATTTGTAATATACTCGGGATATTTGCCTTCCCTATTCAGCTTCACCGCAGGACACTTTCCCAGATAACCTTTAATCCCGTCCTTCTCTTCCACCAGGGAAGTACGAAGTTCCTTTTCACGGATTCCTCTCGGGCTCAAATTCTCAATTAAAGCATCAATATGCTCCGGATTCCAAAAGAAGGACCATTTCGGCCTTGGGAGATAAATGCAGTGTACTGGACAACTTTCCTTGTTCCCATTACATAGACCAAAAATCTGAAGTTTTTCCATTTTCACACCTCCAGAATTTCCTCCTGCGTCCTTCTTTTTCTTCGAACTCTTCTTGTTCGGAGAGTTCACCATTGAATTTTCTTTGTCACTTCCCTCCTTGTCCATTTGTAAGTACTTTGCGTAAGTTTCCTTCACAAAGGTCATATCTTCAAAGTTCACCGCCTCCACATGCGGCGTTGGACTGGGTAAACACTCTCCCACGTATTCATCGTCGTGCTCTACAAACAAGCCTGGAATTGAGGAGAAAACCCAGTATCTTCTGTACGCTCGATCCTTCCCCAGAGGATGTAACCCGAGACGCTTCTCGTGCTTTAAAATTTGATCTTGAAGTTCTGCCTCCTTCCAAAGAAAGTCCTGTTTCCGGCGGGCGATCTCCTTATCCTTTTTATTCAACTGATATTCCATTTGATCATCTGTCAAGGGAGGTTTTCCGGGCTTTGCTTCCACAACTGCAGGTTGCTTCTCCTTCTTACCCGCCGTTGACTTGTCACTGTTCTGCTGACTCTCGCCATCTTGTTGCGAGTCAGTAGTGATCTGCTTTTCAGCTTTGTATTGGGACATGTCAGGAACGAGTCGATCAGTTTGTAACCTTGTGCGCCACCAATTATCCTCTGCGTCCTTTTTCTTCTCTGCAGCTTGAAGCGCTCGAAGGTTCGATTTGGATATCTTGTACTGATCGAAACTCTCCTCCATCGCGTCACGAATGTTAACGTACGTGCCTATCTGAGTGATAAGACACTGGAGAAGTTTCAGCTTCTCGCGCATGGTCAAATCGAACACTGTACCGGAATTCAGTGTTTTGATAACTTGCGGTTCTTCCAGACGAAGTTGAAGACCAGGGTCATCCGTTTGTGTGTAGCCCCCTCTTTGCTGACTTCTCCATTTGACATCTTTTTCACTGGGTTTTGCACCGGAAGCCAGAATATGCAGTCGAAGAATTTCAGTAATGCTGAGGTGGTCCACGGGCAATTTGTGCAGCGGGGTATTTTGATACATTATGGACCATGTGGAGTACGCTGTGGCAAGTCCAATAGCTTCCCTTGCTGTTACACCCCCATCCATTTCATTTACTTCGTCAAAGTCAACTGTCTGCGTTTTTTCCTCGGTTATCTCCGCATTTTCATACTCTTGTAGCCGAAATATTGCTTTCATTAGAAGCTGAAGAATTTCACTGAATGGGCCAGCCACTTCTGTTTTTGTCAGGGCTCTTTCCAGAATATCAAATGTCAGACCACTGGGAAAACAGTCACGAATTTTTAGAGTGCTGGAGTAGCAGTTCATGAACTCCAGAACCATAATGAAGTCACCGAACAAATTGTTTGGGATTTTGCAACAAACCGGATCCGGAGTAGGGAGATCCTGAAAACCCAAACAAATAATTAACTGTATTAGATACCTTCTATTGGTAATTTAATTAACAAAAGGATGGGAAGGATGTGGAAATCTCAGAGGTAGTGACGAATAAACTGTTACAAATCATGATTAAATCATAACATACAGAAATACATCATTGATGGCTTAACATAGTGTAAATTAATTGAATAGCTTTTATATAATTTTACCTTCAAATCTTCCACTTCTAAATCTTCCTTTGGTTTAAACCACAGTTTTTTGAAGTCAGCAATAAGTTTCCTCTGCGCCCTTTGCTGCTCCCTTTCCTTTGCCTTCTTTTCCATCTCAAGCTGCTTCAACTCGGCAGGCGTCAACTGCTTCACCATTTTTTCTCTGTACAAAAAATAAGTACAACATTATTAAAAATAAACACTATAAAATAGTTAGGAATAATCATATAAACATTTTATGACCATACTTTTTCGGTTTTGGCTCAGTCTTGGCGGATTTTTTGGAACTGGACGAGGGTGAAGACTTTTTCGAACTTTCTCCACCTTTCTTCTCCTTTGGTTCTGCTTTCGCATCTGAGCCCTTTGCTGCTCCCTTTCCTTTGCCTTCTTTTCCATCTCAAGCTGCTTCAACTCGGCAGGCGTCAACTGCTTCACCACTTTTTCTCTGTACAAAAAATATAAACGTACATTATTAAAAATAAACACACGTTAAATAAGTTAAGTATAGCATATAAAGTTAACTTAATTATAAACATTGTTTGACCATACTTTTTCGGTTTTGGCTCAGTCTTGGCGGATTTTTTGGAACTGGACGAGGGTGAAGACTTTTTCGAACTTTCTCCACCTTTCTTCTCCTTTGGTTCTGCTTTCGCTTTCTTTTCACCGCTGGACTCCTTTTTCGATTTAGACTCCTTCTGAGGTTTCTCTTCCTTGGGTTTGGATTCCTTTGGAGTTTTTGGTTTACTCGGTTTTGACACGGGTGTTTTCACAAGTAAAGGAGACTCCTCGAAAGTAGGCAGTTTTCCAACAAATAAGTCATCATATTTCGTTTTTAGTATACCATAAGTTGTTACTACGTTTGGCTGTAATAAAAGAAACAAATGGTAAATCAACCCTCTTTCCCCTTCTCTTGCATTATTCACATTCGTAAAACTACTACATAAATAATAAACTCACTTTTAGCATTACAATACCCTTTTCTTCTATCATATCAGTTGCTAATTTTAACAATACTCTGCATTTATCACGAGTGAGTATAGTTTTTTCTCGTTTTACGTCAATGGCTTCTAGAATGTGCGTTTCACTGGATGCTATCGTTTTATCTTCAGGATCGATTTCTTGAACTTCGTACCGAAAGAGATCGGGAGATGCGCCCCAACTGTCATCCCTGATGAGATACACAAACATAATACAAAAACCATGTAATTTGAATACAAAAACCATGTAATTTGAATACAAAAAGAAATTACACTCATTTTTTATGTTTCCGTTATTTTTTACAAAAGTTACCTCAAATAATCATTCTTTTCGTAAAGTCCTTTCTCAATTTGATCTTGTTTATAATGCTCCATTTCTTGAAGTGTTGGGGCAATAATTCTAACCACCTTAGAGGGACACCTGTAATATATTTAAATACACAAACAAATTTAAATTCACGAAAAAATTCTTAAAGTCTATACATTAATATTTTAAGCTTGTTTCTCAGAGGTAGTGACGAAACTAAAGATATAAAATCATAAAATGTCATAATACTACAGATTATACATCATAGGTACTTGTAGTTGCATTTAAAATGCAACAGCAATATTGAATATTTAATTTTAATGCAAATTTTCTCACACATACCACATGTTTCCAATCACGGAGAGAACTTCTTCGCCTTTGAAATACCGATCTCTTGCGTACGTAAGGACATCTTCCACCAAATCAGTAAACTTGCCTCGTTTGGTGTGGTGAGCCAGGTAAAATAACGCTTTCTTTAGCTGCATTGACCAATAAAAAATACTGTTAGTAGACACATCCACAGAAAGAAAACTAGGTATACAAAAAAATAAGTAACAAGTTCTTACAGGTCGAGGAAATCCTTTTAATTGTTTCTTCGCTGCTCGTTCACTCTCTATTGCCTCTTGAAATGTTAAATTGGCCTTGCCAGTTAATGAACATGACCACACTAACGAGTTGCAAAGTATTACACGATCAAAATACGCACTAAACCGAGAAAAATCAATAATAATACCATGTTTAGTAAATACATTCACATACACAATGGTTTTAAAAGACAATCCGAGTAGTACAATTAATAAAACAACTTACTCATAATCCTTAAAGATCTCGTTAGTTAATTTCAAAAAGAAAACTTCTTCATCCGGTTTCAAACCCTCGGGTGGGGGAAGGGAAGCAAACGGCTTTCGTCTCAGTAACGGCATTTTTGAGGTTCCAAATATTCACTACGCTACACTACAGGGATAAAAGCAGCTAATCTGAACTCTTGAAAGACAGACACCAAACCCCAGCAAAAAGGGTATCCACAAAAGGTTCCTCCCAGCAAATCGTTAAAACTTCAAAGCCAGTCATACATCAGGAGTCCTGATTCAGGACCTTCACGATTCACAAAAAAATCCTTTTTAATACGGCTGTCGTTCCAAATCCACCAGAGACGCCACGTTACACCTGAAAGAATTAAATAAAAAATAAAACAATTAAAACCTCATACCCAAAAAACTCACATAAAATATACACTATTCAGCTCTACTACACATTTCATGACTAATTATTCCTCATTTAGCATTTTTACTAATGCATCACTTAAAGCAATAATTGCTGATCAAATTGATATAATAATTGGATAATTACAAGTTAGGAAAAAAATTATTAGAATTTGGAATCCCTACCACCTGAATAGCTGTGCAAATTTGCACATAATTATCCAGCAGGTATCTAACTGGAAACAAAACAATCCACAAATTTGACATCCTCCTCCACAGTTGTTCATGTGTGGCTTTAACCATTCAATTAAATCCAGAACACTTATCGTTGAGGGCCTGCACAAGGGCCCTAAATTTTGAAAAGAGGAGTACAAGGGAAAAAATGGAAGCTCTGTGTACGGATAATTACGACCGTGAGGTGACGACAAGAGTGGTTAGGTAGCTACAGAGAGCACAGAATGCTCAAAGACATGAATACTTAAAATAGTGAATGGCAGAACGAGCTCAGGGGAAAAAAGACGTAAAAAGCGCTCTCTCTCCAACAACTTCAACACAACAACAGCCTACTATACTCTCACCAAAATCCAACATTTTATCCATTTTTGTTTTAGCAATTTTTTTAATTTCCAAAAAATATTATTTTCCCAAAAATAACTCACATTTTGTCCAGCTTCCGGTCCTCCTGTCAACTTGGGTCAGAATGGGCTCCACTCAGCTGTTTCCGGATGACCTTTTTTGGGAGGGAAATTAATTTTCAGTGACTATTTTCTTCAGCAGTTAAGAGAGAGAGATGAGATGTTTTAAAGCAAAAATTGGCTCCCTTCTGCTTCGGCTCTCTTCAATTTACACTCTGAGCTTTTCGGCTGTTGGCTGCTTGTCGTGTCTGTATTCTCTGTCTCAAGCTTTTCGCTCTCTTCGCTTCATACTTTTTTGACGAGTAAAATCCGCTGCACGACATGCTCCCGTGTTATTAAATAGCGAGTGTAGCGGACAGCAAAGCGGTTAGCGACACTGAACGACTCGAGTTGGTTGTCTGTTCGTCCGTCCGGTTGTGACAGGTTTAGTTCCGATGGAGTCGAGATTTCGCAAGATTTGGTTAGCAGATCGAAAGGTAGCAGAAGAGGACAATTATATAATTAGTAATTAATTAACTTTGAGAACCCTCTCTAAGGAATGAGCAGCGGATGTGGGAAACGGTTCATTAAACCTAAAATCAAAAAGTTGGCAAAAATAGCATCAAGATTCAACATGATCAATATTAAATTATTCGTCATATAGTCATTTCGTCAACATGAAGTGAGATGACCGATTAATCTTGGGGAATCTTGAGACTCTTGCTTTAAAACGAATTTTTATTGCGTTTTCGGTATTTCCGCTACTTGGTCAACCTGTGTTACGGTTTATTTTACATCTACAGTATACATGCTAACGCTAACATATACACCATAACATTAAAACACAATAATATTCTTTGTGGACTTTACACACGTACAAATACCTATACACAAAATTACACTAAAAAGTGTGCTTTTCGTCATGCTGAATGCTGTGCAAGTAAAAATTGTGCACAAAAAAGAGTTTGAAAGGTGTTGATGGCAAGAATTTCAACTTGCTAAAAGATATTTTTCATTATTCACTCAGTCACATAATAGTATGTACTTCTAGTAGTATAAAGCATTTTTTTAAGAATAAAAGCAAAAGACTGTCATTTGAATCTCAACCTAAAGTATGACAAGGAAAGATAAGCCAAAGCAAAGTAGAGTGCCCGGAGCACGCTGAAAGAATAAAAGCAAAAGACTGTCATTTGAATCTCAACCTAAAGTATGACAAGGAAAGATAAGCCAAAGCAAAGTAGAGTGCCCGGAGCAAGCTGTAGATAAAAACGCTGGAGAAATCAGCGAGCTTAAACCTTTCCATTATAAGTCAAACCTCAGTAATAATAATGATTAAATACAACTAACTAAACGCATGTTGTTTGTCAAATATCTAGATTTCTTAAGATGCCCCGAATTTGTTTGGGATCGCTTTAATTATTTTCATTAGTTGAGTTGATTTATTACTATTTACTATTACGGAAAATGACAAAAAATAAATGTCAAACTATTCGGGGCAATGGGAGATTTCACTCACTTCATTGTCCAATTAATTCCCTATGTAATCATTTGCCATTGTTCGAAAAAGGCATTATTAACATCCTACCTTTTGCTTCTTTCGCATAACTTCTTTCAAGACTCTTAGCAGACACCGTTTAATGTTACAGGATTGTAAGAAATCCCACCTGCCACCACTTTCCATATAAGCGCCCTATATACCATACCATGAATCATGTAACATGAAATTCCAACAATGCAATGCTTCTATGTAGTTTGGTTTGAAAGTCAAATAGTTGAGAACAAATTTCGTTGGCAAGCAAGGAAACTTGAGTAAAATGCCAGCATAGTGTGTACCTATATGGATCTTATATAAATACCTGCTAAATAAAAGTCCGTTGCTTTTTGTTTTACACAAAAGCATACATATAACGAAAAGGGGTAAGATAACTT
>JAHZMV010000948.1:0-17459 GCA_027743765.1 Coecobrya sp. COE2
AATATTCATCATTGGAATTTTCAAATTGCTCCAAATATAATAATTTTATCTTTGTGTTACTTCGAACGAACATCAATACTTTCAACTTTACACTTTCAAATGAATCATGAATTTCATTTATTGAGGTGTATCAATGGTAGTTAAACACTTTTTGGACTGTTTATTTTAGTCCAGCACACTTTGCGGGTTTTGTCTTATCTCAAGATCGAAACATTTCCTTTGTTTGGCTACTTTACTCTGTATATTCAAATGCTATTGGTATACTAATGCGCAAAAAATTGAATTTAATATTAGCAAACACCAACATGGTGCCGTTCAACTGATGATGAATGTTTCGTAAGCATGAAACGGAACAAGCAGACAGCCATTATGTTCTTAATAAGTACAAGCAAATATTATATTGCATGCATTGATAAGTTACTGCGCAAATAAATGTTCAGCGGTATACTAAAATGCACTTCCGAAATAGACTGGTCGGTCGTGAGTAATGCTAGAGAAGTTTCAAGTTGGTTCCTTTCTAATCCCAACGCTAAAAATATAATTATGGATATGAATTGTGTGAATTTTGAATGCATGTGTGCAATCAAATTCAAATCATTAAAAAATAAACAACCATACGTAATATTCACAATGATATATCATTTTTGCATGCTGAATAGACTCGCGGTGAGTAATGAAAAATTGTTGGCAAATAGAAACGAAGTTCTGATTTGCTGAATGCCAGCCCTCTTTTGTTGTAGCTTCCCATATTATTCTTCCCCATAAAAGCAACTCAGCATGCTGGAAAATGCATTTTATTTCTTTTGCACTGCGCACCTTGCAATTGTACTCGTACAATTCAAAATCGTATGCCATTTTATTTTATTGTTGTGGGAGGATAGCAATAATTGATATATTCATTGGTGATGGGAGTACGTGTAGTTAGCTGGCGCCAGGGTGCTTATTTCCAATCAAAAATGCAGATTGTCTCTAACGCGCTGTACCGTGCACCATTTATCGATGCAAAAGTTCGCAGTGCGTTTGGACTAACGCTAAACCTAATCATAAACATTAGAGTCAAAAATGTAGCTCTAGCCAAACATCGTAAAATAAAATCCCTTCTTACCTATATGCCACATAGCACATAGTTTTTGCTCCACAGAGGGTGAGTAAGAAACAGCGTACAACCAACTAAAGCGGATAGTCAGTCTTGTGCAAATCCGCCTTGTTGTAGGGTCTGACTGCAAATGACTGGAAATGCCTAAGGGATTTTTTTGTTCAATTTTACTTTGCTGTTGTTTCCTGCACGCAACTCACTTTGGAAAACTAGTCATTCATTTTATGCCATTCATGATACCTTCATAGGTAAACTCCATAGGAAGTAAAAGCTGTGTTGGCGATGTTTAATCCAATAGTGCATTATCCTTTCCCAGTACGATGTCATAATGGCATACGATAACAATGTCCAGCTCCACCACCTCTGCACTTACTACACCACTATTACTTTTACTATAATTTCGTTTAGTAGTATAGTGTCATATAGTACACAGTGCCATGTCATGTCGGTAGGTTCGTTGCACGGGACTGAACTTCTCCGGTGCCGGTGTGGTGTGATGCCCGTCATGCTGCCGTGTTTTTATCTGAATTAACAACAACGGTTGTTCTCTCTCTCACTTTCCATTCCAACTACCAAATGAAATTTTTGTATTAGGCTTTCTGGAGCCGAGGCATAAAAATGTCAATTTGACAGTGCTCAAATAATATCAACCACTAATTTTCTATGGGTGTGCGGTGTATATTGCTTATATGAATGTAGGCATTAAAATGCAATTCTGAAATAAACATCTTTCTTCGAGACACAGGCAAATATGCTTGAAGCTGTACATTTGTTCTTTTCAAGTTCAATTGAAACATGTAATTAGGGAGTGAAAATCCGGAGCCGACAAAAATCGTCGCTTTGGCACGAGGTATCCATTTTATAGTTTTCGCTCAAATCTTTTACAAGCCTCTGGGCGATCAAGCGTCATATTTTTCTTCACCTCCTACCTGTGATCAAAGATATATTTGTATCTGATTGCGGGGCTTTAAAATCCAAGTGAATAAAATAAAATCAAGCATAACATTTGGTGGAAAAAATGGTCACTTGAAACTGAAGAACACTATCATTAAAATGAAGCACAATATGTATTAACGGCATATGATCTCCTTCCAC
Source organism: Coecobrya sp. COE2 (assembly GCA_027743765.1). Classification (NCBI taxonomy): domain Eukaryota; kingdom Metazoa; phylum Arthropoda; class Collembola; order Entomobryomorpha; family Entomobryidae; genus Coecobrya; species Coecobrya sp. COE2. Next base: position 2,192 of record JAHZMV010000948.1, read on the forward strand.
TATTTTCCGGTTTTTTACTTTAAAAAACTTGCATCACGTATAAAATACTTTGCATATTATTTCATTCTCATTCTCATTCATTCATGACATGAGTCATTAAATTAAGGGTGGTTTTCTGTCCTGTTTTGTTCTGGTGCAATTACTTGTACTACCACACGACCAACTTCCAGCGACCGTCAAAATGATATTGTTTCATGTCTTGTTTTTTGTTGATGTGTTTTCGGTGATGGTAACAAAACAATGACAAACACTTACTTGCTGTATCTCTACAACTCTTCTAACCTCAAACCATATTATCTCACCCTCTTTCACTCAACTCCCTCTCCTACTTTTTGTCTACGCTTGTTCATGGACGTACGTACTGGAGAAAAGGGAAACTAGATAGCATGATATGATAAAAAAGTGGTGGTTATAGTCAAAGTAAAAAACGAAGGAACTTTATAAGCAAAATTGTAATGACAAAATAAATGCAGGTTGCAAGTGCCTTATCTGTTTTATTAGGGTGTGACCGGTATTAAAATTATATGGGTTCCTAGAAGAAATATAGAAAATATTGAGGTAACCATACGAAAGGAGAAGAATACATTGAAAAAACAGAAGCCCAGCCGTCCGTCGATGGATGATTGTGCTAAACTCATATTTTTGTTTAACAACAATGATCAAAATGTGAACAGGTAGGAATCTAAAAGGAGACATGGTCACTGCGGGAGGGACCATCTATCGTTTATAAAGAGTGCGCTATTTACGTGCATGAATTTTGAATTATTCATTTTAGACCCATATGCACATCCTACTTGCAAAACTCAAATATCCAAATTATTTCCACTCATGAAGTAAGTACATTTAAAAAGTTGAAAACTACTGTCATAAAGTCGGTAATTTATCTGAAAGAAGTAAGTTAAGTTACTGTTTTCAGGTTAGTAAAAAAAGTCTTCCCTTTTGTTTGACTGTATAAATAAGTTCATATCTGATAAACCTGAATAGAGTACTACTTCTCGTCAGACCTTGTGTAGGTATTTAGTTAGATATTATGCGCATGTATAAGTAATATTGTTTTGGTTTGATCAAACTGAAACAAAAATAAAGAAGCATTTTAACCTGCATTCATTTCACTTTGTGAACAAAACAGATTTAGACAACAGAAAAGTAGTTTACTCATATGAACATACCTTGAAATCATTTTATACACAATATTGTACGCAGTTAAGCTACTTGCTATCCACCTTTATGTATTTTACCTCAATCAACCACAACCGTTGTTAGAATTACCTGAACTAGCCATGGCTTAAAGGTATACCATATCATATCTGTCCCGACAGCACAGTAAAGCATTATCTATGCAATGCAGAAAGAAAGGTTTATTTTATAAACGTACCTAGTCCACATCCAACCACTCAGGGCTAACTCACCTGAGTTTTCTGCTGCGTCTCGTTGATGATATTGCAGCTACTAGAAGGACTGTGTGCAGTAAAATTCAATGGTGCTATGCACGCTCTGCACTTCACGTTTGGTAACTTTACAACATGCGTTGAATTAGACTGGTGTGAGTTGTATTCCCAGTCGTTGTATTGTATATTGTCTTCACAATCTATTCATGAGATGAGGGTTCTTTTTATGTCATTAAACAACATACTAACACTCTGAACGAAAAGGAACATAATATTAAACAGCAAGGTAGTCCTCTAATCCCAAAGCCTCTCACCACATGCTTTGGCTAACCAGTTGGTATCCAACAGTCGTGCTGGTCACAGTGGGCCTGTTAGTGTCAGATTTTCTCATACATATATATAAAGTAAAAACTTCTCCCTTTTTTATCTTGTGCAAGTTTCACTGAAATAAGCAACATCACATTGACGTTGATTAAAGTGAATGAGCGGTGAACAGTATTGTTTCACAATGAACAATTTATGTTCAGTGAGAATGAGCATTTATCGATGATGTACTTGAGTAGATCGAGTTGAAAACGGTACGACGTAAACCACATTGAGCAAGATAAACTAAAAATAAGATCATTATAAACAAGGTGAAGTATCGATTGTTTGCCTGTGTATACGTATTTTGGGTATTTTGTGACATTTTCCCTAAGTACGCGCATCACAAAACTAAAAACGTGTAAAGAATTTGGTTTCACACTAAATATTTGCATGGTTGTGTCCAAATCGGAACAAAGGATCACTACAGCAAAACGACAGATCAATTCTCATCCTGTCAGGGAATATAGTGTACTCTTCCACATAAATGTAAATTACTGTTTACACTTCTTGTTGGAGGTTGTCTATCCAAATATTCCAGAGAATAAGGTGTCACATTGAATGTGTTATCATCACTGAAGGCCTTTTTGAGTTATAGTATTGTGTGCTAATTGGATCATTCTCCTGAAGAACGATCTTGTTTTCATTGATCTGGTTAGCATTGGCTATTGATACGTCAATGCTTGGTTGAATTTGTATTATAAAAGTTAATAGGACTAACCCAGCTTATGGTCAATTAATGAATATGCAAAGTGTGTGCGAAGGACTCCAGTGGGTTTGAGAAAGTCACTTGAATCATCTTTTTTTCTTTCTCGTAATAAAGTAAAGTTGTCTTTGAAACTTTCAAGTGTAGCTAGTTCTTGGACAATAGTGGGAAGCCTTACACGTATAGAATGGACTTTCTGCTGTTGATCACAGAACAATAAAGTTTTGTTTGTATTTGGAAGCCTTTATCAAATACAAACTGTTGACTACATTGTGCATGTGTCGTGTCGTTTGTAGCGTGCCATTTCATTCCTCGGACGGTCGATTGGGTTGAAAGAATTATATATTAGCCATATTTATGCATTCAGTATTTGACGTACAGTACATATCGTTACCAGTTTGAACTGTGTCTCTGTGCTCTATTTGACTTTCTGAGGAAAGAAGATAATACAACAACTGCAAGGTAAGTTCATCATCAAACCCGCTTTATCATTTTTGTTTGCCTTTTATCTGACATGCAACATTTCATACCATGACGCTATAAACGGATATATCAATAGAAAGGAGTAAAAGTAATAAAATGGATTACAAAGCAAACTTGCTTGCGTGTATGCACATAACGACTATATGTACCTGGTAATGATATTGGTAAATGGGAATCCGTTCCAATGAAAACATCATCGACTCACACAACTCATCGTGATCGCACCGGTGGCACGGTCATAATGTCACCACTGCTGACTGACTGATTGACTTTGTCTCATCATTCACTCACAACAAACTTTCTGTTAAACATAAACCAACAGGAAGCTGTCATCCTATTCATCTTTTGTAGTAACTCATAGAGCAAATCATTCCATTCAAAAGGCGTTTTTACATATTCACCTGGCGTGTATTTTTAGTCATTGAAAGACAGGAGGCAGAGAATAAGATTTTAAGAGACAGAAGGAAAGAGTAGGAGGCGGGTTCACAGTTGAAAAGCTGTTACTTTTTTATGCTTACCTGGCTTGTAACAGTGATTCTTACTTTTACTATTTTAGGAAACCAACATTTTAGTGATGTACATTTTGTATTTATGGGGGCAAGCAAATATGTCATGTTACATCAAAGGCGATATACTATAATAATCCCTTTTGTTTACCGAGAAGATAAGAACTGCAGAAAAAGCAGAGAGTGAGATATTTATTTGAAAGAGAAATGCAAAGTCTGCACAAGGAAGAATGAATCTTCTGTTAGAAATAAACACATAGAAAAAATAGTTTCTAAAACCCTTTCCTTCTCATAATAGCATTATGTGTAATTATTATTGTGTAGCACGTTAGCTCTATCGGTCTTCTTTTCATCTAAAAAGCATAACGAATCCAAGGCTTTGATGGGCTATGAAAAGATTTTCAAGACATGATTCGCTTAAGGCGAAGAAAATTAATCAGAGAAGCAGCCAAAAGTCACAAGGTGAATAATAATAATAGCACCGAGGGATGAGATGATGGGTGCTTATATTTGAATTCTTTAACGCATCTACTTTAAGAGCCATGCTTATGAATATTATCAGTGCCTTACAGAAGAAGAGATTTCTTATCAATTTACGCACACATTAATAAAACTACCATACATAACTGCATCTGCCTAGGAAAATCCTTTCTTGGGCATTTAAAGCTCATTTTATCGATGGTACCAATTACGCACCACCTTCATGTTATGACTGCTACAATACATCTTCTCGTGCCTCGTTTGGAATTTTTGGTATTGGAATGTATCTGGTTTGCCCGGTTTTGGCTACATCTATATACGCTTAACATGGACCATTCCAACTGCCAAGAAAGCTATTCTTATCTATTTGTGCGTGCGGAAAAGATGAATTCTGTATTCTCAATACTGTAAATTATATACTTTATACAAGTATTACTGTATAATATGTTGGTAGATCGTCTTACACGGCTCATTTAAAAGAAGGATGTGGCAGTGAAAACAGAAAAGGTGGTCCTGTGTGAAGTGAAGTTGATGTAGGTATATGTACTTACCTTCAGCTCTTTTATTTACCATTTACCACCATTGCTGCCGCAAGATGCTTAAACTTTGTGCATGAATGTGTAAAAACTCCTAGCTTAAAGCAGGAAGGGTACTCAAATAATATAATTTAACATCCTGGAAGAAACATCTGCTTCATGATGAATGTAAATTACCAGATAAATGTTATTGAATCCACTATAATTCCTTCAGCTGTTCTTATATCACAATTGGCTCGTGCCTTTGACTGTTACCTGCCCGTGCTCATATCATAAAGCCATAAAGACATGTTCACGATTTTATAAGACCGAATGGAGCTCTAAAAATTTCCCCTAACAGTTGCTGTATTGCATTGCAATCATGTAATTTCCTTTTTCCCTTGTGGAATCTTAAAAGAGAGAAGTGGAAGTAACGACATGGCGATAATCATTTCTTATCGTTTTCTATATATAGAATAGCAGGTTTTACACTGTATAGGTATACATATTATACGATTCTTCCGTACGACATGAAGTGGTGCGAACATATAAATCTTCAGGTGTTCATGAAAAAGGGAAGGAATATGAAAGGCGAAGAAAATCCTAAACCATTTCAAGTCAGTTTTTTTAGCTGGGAATGAGCATATATATAAATGGGAAATTTAGTGAAAATCGTTTCCCATCCTTGTGTAGGCATTTCATAGACAAAATAAAATGGCTTTGAAACAACTTTTGGGTTGTCTAGTATTTTGTCTGCGGGAAGTACATTTTCCCGTAAGCATTTTCGGAAAATCACAAATATTGAATTCGGAATGAATCTTATTGTGTAACTTCAAGCTTATGTGCATTTCCACGATTTCACATGAAGAAACAGTGAAGGTTATCAAAGAACAAAATATGAAGCCAATTTCCCCTTTTCTCTGTCCTTGAGATATACCTGTCTACATTGTTTTTAAACTATTTTATGATGTGTTATCTTTGAGTGGGCACTATCTCGTTTACAAACAGTGTGGAACGTATCCCTAAGATGCCTGAAAGCAAAAAAACAAACTGAATATACATATTAAAAAGGTCCATTGCATTCTAGCCTCTGTCCCTTTCTCGCTGTTTATGCATTTCATCTGTAAGGAATCCTTGTCGTAGTGTACTTAGGAACTACAAGCTCATGGTACAAGGATGGTACTACCAGCAGCAGCAACACTAGAGTCCTAGTCTAGGACTACATTTTGCCATTGTACCATTCGTCGGAATATTATATTAGATGAGAGTAAGCGGTAAGGAAGGAAAGGTGGGCTTTTTGTTTGAAAGTGTATAATGCTCTTATATCCATATATTTATTTTCTCTGCTGTCTCCAAGAAGAATATAATACAGAATTTCAAGCAGAGTGAGCTTTGTGTAATCTATGAGTCTTTTCAGAGTCTTGGAAGCTTGGATCATGGATTCCAGTTACACTTATGATGAGTGGTGTAACTAACGATGATATGATATTCTATGGGCTCCGTGCTGGAAAGAACAATCCTTTTTTCCTTTTCGGAAGCGAGTTATTGAACGCATCCGCCTGCTTAGTTTTTGTATTGCTTATAAAGCACCTAGATAGACAGGAAGAATTCACTCACTATGGTTCATCGTTCGTTGCTAACGATAACCAAGTACGGCTTATTATTTCGCTACTATACTCATAGAAATTCGACTACTGTCTACATTCAGTTCATGCTACAGCTACCTCTCATTACATCCGAACTCGGTATTGCACACCATACCGTACGATATGAGAAGTTCCCATCATAAGAAAATCAAGCTCACTTACATAAATGCGTATGTTCAATATAGTTATCTCTCTTTTTCCATTGCGTTTGCAATGTCGAAATGAGGAAAATGAGAAGATTCATGTTTACCCTAGTGACTACAAACGTAGTTTTGGGCATCCGAAGCTCAAAATGAAGTTTACATGCTTTGGATATTGGTCGATGGGTGAGCTCACCACCACCAGTGACTCGGTCTCTCCGCCTGCAACCTTGCATTTTTCCAGTTGGTTTGTTGAGCTTTGTTGAAAATTTTCCTTACTCGAAAATTTTTTCTGAAATAATATGCCACTGCTGCTTTTAACCCTAACGATAAACAAGACATTGGTGGCAGTTGCTGTTGGTGTTGTGGTGGTGGTGAGGAGAGCAGTCTGTTAGACCACGACCCATGACTATATTATCCTTTTCTCACTCTGGGTGGAATCCTGTCATTGTTACATTGCTATCTGTTTTTCTCCATGCCTGTTTTATTGAACCAACTTGATGGAAGTTCACGAGATACGGGGTGATCTTTTCTTTTCCGCTGTCAACGTTCCTGCCTTGTCATGTTTGCTCAGAAAAAACTCGGGCTGTCCGGTCCTTCTCCATGATGAGGATTCTCTCAAGAATACCCATTTCTAAATTAGACAGTATAGATTTACATGGCACTAACTAGTAGTGTCAAAACCATATTCATAGCGAGTTCTTATAACATGATATTTTTTTTCGATGAAGATATACGCATACGCAACAACTTTGGACGTGGACTACGTGATCCTATTAAAAGTATTATGCGAACATGTGTGCAATATACCACCAATAACCACCGCTTCATAACTAAATAAAAGTAATAATAATGCACGAAACTCTCACTCCGGAGAGACGGAGATTCTCCAGAGTCTCTTCCCCTTAACATCAGCGTAGACTTAAGCATGGATGGAAGAAGTGCTTGTTTTTGAGATTGTATAATAGATATCCATACATAATGGATAGATGATGGCTTAGCTCAAGTTTTCCTCTTTCTCCAGTAAAGTTTCCTGCACATAAAATACAAAACACAAAGACTGACACCGATGTTTACGTTTAAAGTTGAAGTAATATCATGATGATGACGATAGTGAAACTTACACCGTACCGTACCCAATTGAAGCTGGGAACATGAAACTTTACAAAGTTGACATATGTGTTGCTCGTAGCGTAGCCGTATGTATTGCACATAGACGAGGTGATTACTAACGCTGTTGTTTATCTCCCTTTTTCCACCCTTTTGCCTCTGAGCATATGTATTCTGGGCGAAGGAAGTAGATTGTGAAAGAACCTTAGAAAATTGGAAAGAGCATAATAATAATGTTGTGTAACTGAGTGTGTGTCATGTGTAAAATTCGGGGGTATCAACCAGATCACAAGGCCTGGACGAAATGTGAAGAAGGAAGGGAGAAGAGAAATAAGTGGTAGTCATGCCTTGGCTGAGAGAAAAGTTGGATCAGGTCGGTTAGTCGATTTGTTATGTGTGTAGGAGTTGCATTGTATGTAGGTAGAGCCTTTTTGCTTTTCCGAAAGTGAGGAAGCATTCCAGTTACAAAAGTATAAATACTCTTCTACTTACTACTTTACTTCTGCCACCGACTGGATGAAAGTGGTGGCTGCAATAGAAGCAGTAAAGTGATTCGATAGATTCTGGAACACGCGAATTGTGATTGTGAATATAAAATGCGAACAAGTAGAGAGAGAGAGAAGCAAAGGAAACCTGTAATGTTGAATGTCTTCTTCGTTTCCCTTTTTACTCCATTATTCCGCTCTTCTCTCTTTCGCATTATAAGAACACTACGGTTTTGTCCCCGTGTATTCAGCTAAACGGCCTTGCTTCCTTTTCATCTTTCCACTTTCTGTGATTCTACGCACACGTTGGCTTTGTTGTGTTGTGTGTGTTCTTATTTAGCTCCCCTTTCCTTTCATTGCCGATGACTGTAAAGAAAAAGGACTGCTGGCAACGCTAGTTGTTAGTGAACCTTTGCTCCTGGTGGGGCTACCACTTCAAAAAGATTCTGTGTCTCTGCTCACTCGTTCGCATGTTGCTCAACTCAAAGCTTAAAGTCTGCATAGACTCCATCATTACCATTCTCCAGGTTTAGTTAAGCCATCCTCACTCAAGGTTGGTTGGACATTCATTTATTAGGAGTGTGTCCTCGTAATAACAATATTCATATAAGCAGAAATAATAAAAATGTGTGAAGTGTGTTTTTACGACCCCCGGAATATGAAATATGGAATTGGGCAGTTGTCAATGTGTTTTCATATCCTCTCAATCTATTGTGGCTTCTAAAAGATAACAAAGCCCACTTTGCTTGCTCATTTTTCAACTTTGGCTTTGTGAAGTTTTGGCATGCAAATAGGCATTCTCCATTCACCATTACGCGTTGCCTCAAGGTGTACGTATATTAATCCAAAAATTATTCATGAGCTAACCATTGAACTACACACGTTAATCAGTAATCAGTACATGTTTTTAACTAGAGCTTTGAACCATTCAGGTGTATCTTGATCTATTTTTTAAATAAATTTTCGAATACGAACACTGGCGATACGATACGATAAGCGAAAATTGTTGAAGTTATTTTACTGGTTTACTTGTTCTTCATTCGTGGCAATTAAGATAACTAACTAATTAACAAGTGTACCAAGTTGAGTGTCTTCCCAACGAATTTGTAAAATAATCGTTATTAAGTGTGTGTCTGTGAGAGAGAGGTGGAACTCAATGTTTTTTTCATAAACCAAATTTTATCTTAAACAAAAATCATAATAAACAACTTTTCAGATGCCATGTTATTCATGTGCGTTTACAATTACATACAGGTGCAAATAGTATGAAATACTGGTTTTCAGTTGGTAGTCGAATTCACATACAAAGATACAAAGTTATCTACACAAGTTATACATATATCGTACATCATATTACACTATTATAAAAACTGTTGTCGTCACGTAATATTCAGGATTGATAACAAAATGCCGCTGGCAATAAGTTTTAAAATCTTGGACAGTCGATGATCATATTTATTGTTATCAACATGATATCCCTCTTACGTATACAATGAAAGAATTAGTAAACTTTCCATCTTGATTCCATTTAAGCTTCTTTTGCATGTCTTCATATGCAAATTATTATTATTATTCATAAAAAATAACGTGTGTGGCATATAGTGGCTTGTGCTCAATTAAGGTATTTTGAACCAGCGGACACTATAAATCCAATCGTATGTTCGTAGATGAATGATAATAAAAGCATTTTAGAGGGACGACTCAACTGTCATCCATACGTTAAAATTTTAAAAGAAATTTTTGTGCACGCCAACACATGAAGCAATGCGAAAAATGGCTTTGCTATTCACTATAAATCCCTAAACACCACAATTTACCAATTTCACAAGAGGGTTGCTCAAGCAATTTGCTTATCATCATTTCTGTCAAGCAATGACTTCATAAATGGTGGGTTGTGGGATGAAATTGCTCATAAAGTGCAAATCGACCGAGATAATTCATTAAGCCTTTAACGGAGATTTCATTGACAATCGGATCTTTGTCAGCCATATAGGTATGTTATAAAAGCACAAGTTATCCCTTGGCTTACGGTTGAGAATGCCGACTACAAGGTAAAAGCAAAGTTGAAAGTACGTTTGGTTCGCAGTATTTGGTGGTGGTTTGAGATTGTGTGGCACAATTCTGGTGGACACAGTGTTAGTGAATGTAATATTCGTGTTATATGGTTGTAAATGCCAAAAATTTTATGGCCAAATTGGCGAGCATGATGATGCTATTTGATAATGATAATTATATGGAATGTTTATCACATTAATATACCGTTAGTTCGTTGGGGCTAAAACTCATCCCATCCCGTTTAGTTCAACAAAAGAATTCTTTGCTGGCTCGTGTTTGTGATTTTAATAAACGATTCGTGATATCCTGTTTATTACACGCGACATTATTACTGAAATGCGATATCAACAATTTTGTGACAACAAAAGAATTCTTTGCTGGCTCGTGTTTGTGATTTTAATAAACGATTCGTGATATCCTGTTTATTACACGCGACATTATTACTGAAATGCGATATCAGCATTTTTGTGACTGAAAGTTATACAGACATTTTCATTTTTGACAAAGTTCTCGTGAGATTTACCGACCAATAAATAACTGATATTGTTGGCCTATCATCCCTTGTCTGTGGAGTCACGGGAAGTTTGCTTGGTATTTAAAAAGATAGCAAAAACGACAATTTTATTTCGTTTAGGTTGGTTGATCCAATTGATAACTAATTTCTTTTATTAAATTAAAATTTAACTTTTCTTTGAATTAATTTATGGAATATTTGATGTTCATGCAGCATATTTCATAGCAAATACGACAATTTTATTTCGTTTAGGTTGGTTGATCCAATTGATAACTAATTTCTTTTATTAAATTAAAATTTAACTTTTCTTTGAATTAATTTATGGAATATTTGATGTTCATGCAACAGCATTCAATCTCTTCTCTCTTTACCACCACAAGTTATGTAGGCATTTTAAACGTGGAGAATCTTCATTTATTCTTTTTACATTCAAATTGAATACTTTGAGCATCATTTACATTCGGCACGAACATTTTTCCTCCTTTCAACATACATATTTTTTAAAGTCACGCCATAGTTTGGCTATTTTTCAGCCTTTTATTTATCATTGATGTTGCTAAAGCTAAAAATCAAGGCTTCCACATTTTTATATAGTGTGTTGATAATACAATGGACCACGACCATAATCTTCCATGCAAAATGCGTTGGTGCAGGCAGGAAAACATTGCAAAAAGTTTTAACAAAAATGGCAGCCATTGCATGCTTAGTTAATTACCGTCATCGTATACAACATTCACAAGTAATATATTCTAAATTCAGTATGTACATTTTATCCCTTGTTGCGGTTTAGCTTGTAGAAAAAACGTGAGCAGTAAACAATTTCTAAAGTGTTCCATGCACTGGAGATGAAAATGAGACTGACGTTAATGATAATGATTACAATCCTTCAATGATGATGTAAGATTATAGGCTTGAGTTACGTATGGGAATAATTTAGAATTGGCATTTTTTGTTAGAATGCATTTTTCTACTGTTCTCTTCATTTATCGTAAACTAGTAACTGCTGCTGCAGCAGTGTGTACGTTTTATGCGAATGGTTTACCGAATACGATTAGCTCAGCTATGCGTCAAAAATCGTTCAATTTTTTTGTTTGCAATTTTGAAGTTTGGAGTAATTTTTAATGTAATTCCGTAGTGACTGCAAATGAGCTACCACTACTAATAATAATGACCTCATCCACTTGAAAGACCGGTTGGTTCGTATAGTCAGTTATTTTGTGGCAGTTTTTAGTCACATCCACATTACAATAAAATGTTATACTGTATGCATTTGTATGAGTTATTAGTATGTGTGTGGACGGGAAAATTGGTTCATTTTTTATTGTTTTGTTGATCTTTGTTATGAAGGGTATGTAGGGGACATGCCCGTTTTTATGACGGTGGTCTTCATTCTTCATTATGAGTTTTAGTATCCAACCAATCCATATCATCCACCTTATTTATAGAAATCTTTACATGTACAAAAGATAAAACAACCTTGGCTTACGTAAATACGCGTGCAAAAGTGCATACTCGTATATCCATTTCAAGTACAAGTAGGTATATATTTGTTTTTATGTGTTAATTATACTTTCGTTAAAGCTGTTTTGATCAAGGCAGAGATAAAAACGATTCCACAAGCGCGGGGGAGGGGTCAACATAAGAGGAAAATTAAGTGGCTAACCAGAGAAAAATTATATCTGGATTGGTTAGGAAGAGTAGGTACTTCACTAACTAAATGTGCGTGGTATGTTATCTCGAGTTTGAACGGTGCATGTGTGCTCAACCTTTTCGCGAACTTCTACTTCCAACAAACTTCTACAAACATTACCATTATCATCATCATAAAGTTTGCTTAAAGATTAACTTTTTGTCTCTCAGCACATTCTTCTTTCTAGGTAATCTTAAACTATACCTACCAACCACATAATAGCTTCTTGGATATTGTTCTTTGTCTCCTCCACTCGGAGGTTGCTGTTGATTTTTACTTCAAATCACTTGTTCAAACAAAGTAGACAAAAGTGAGCCCAACTCAGCAGCAGTTACTCCACACAGTAGTCTTGAGTATATATGCTTGTCGACTCTTGTCTCAAAACAAAGATGAAAACTTTCCATTCATGCTATAATGCTTTCCGCTGTACCGTACCGTAATCTAGCAAGCATATCAAATGGTAACCAAAAAGCGCCTTAATTTTGTGTCGAAGATAAGTTAAACTGCTTATACATATGAAAAGCAGCAAGAAATCATGCAATTTCATCATTTACCACCTTTTAGCTTCTTCGTACTTGGAGGGTATTATAAGCGAGCCAGTTATGTATGTCGTCCGTGAACATTTTTTACGTAAATCATGTGGGTTTGAAATATACCTCTGCTTTATCGCTAGCATATATCTTCTTATCCTTTCCCCAGCCACTTTTTTTACCAAAAATACTGCTGCTGAGAATTCCGGTTAACGACGTGTCAAGACACACTGCGGCAGTGCAGTGACTTGTGACTACTAGTGACTATGTATAATGGGCACAAAATGAATGTGGGATTAAAAAAGGACAAGAACTGAGAAGTGTATTTTTTTCTGCCTGGTGATTGCACTCGTGTGAAAGCGTTTATGTGACCAGAAGAATGGATTTATGACCAGTACAGACTCATAATGAACTTTTCTAGCAGAATTACACAAAAGCTTCCTTATGCTGAGTTACAGCTCAGTGGACATGTGGTTACTGGTTATTTAGTGTTATACACAATTACACAAGCAAACGGTGAACTTGTGTACGGTTGGACTGATGGTGAGACTGGGACAGTGAAAATATGCCTAAATATCCTTATATGGGATGACGAGGTTAATATAAATAGATGTAATGTATGGTAATTTTTTACACACAAACAACATTGCTGCCAAAAAAGTGATATGTCATATATTTTTATTGTACCTTGTAGTATTGTCCAAAAATATCTGTCTGTATTTCTCCACTTTAAGATACACCTACATTTTAATAGTAGTTCTAATCGTTTTGTCGTTAAACATTTAAATCTACATCATATTATGATGGGCTGTACGTGAACTTCTTGATTACAGTCAGTTCCGTCTGGTTTCTTACATCATTAGTACTTTGTCCTTGGATTTGATAATGCAAAGCAGAATATTGGTAACTGAAAGGGCTTGCCTCTGTAAAATCAAGAATAATAACATTAAAAAATTTATTTTGTAATAATCTAAAAAAAATGAATAGCATAGAGGTAAATTGCAACAAATACACATACATACACAGCCAATAGTAAGGACCACCAACCACCAACCTACAATATCATTATTATGGATCGTTTCTTTCAATCAGTTGTATTGAAAGGAGGAATCTACTTCAACTGCAAATGTTTTATGTTTATAGTCGAAAGTAATTTTTTATTTACAAAAGAAGAATATTATTATTCAAAAAACCTTGCATAGAAAACAATTTATTTTTAGAGGCTTGCCGGCTGTAATTGACTGAATAAAAAATTGTGTGGAGTAGAGAATCCATTTTTGTACAGAAGAAGAAGCCGAACTTGTCGTAGTTTGCGCGTTAAGCTTATTGTGCATTCAAATTAAGTCAATTACGACTCGCCCAAACTCTGTTTTCAAGAAAGTTACTTTCAATGGAAGGAAGGAACAGAGCCATAGATCTTCAGTGTACGTTGGTGTTTGTGCTTATGTATTTCGAGGCTCTATCTCCATCCCCAAAATCCTTTTTAAAATGCATGTTTTACAATGAACCGTCGCCGATGACACGACTGGAAGTAGAAGAACGTGCAAGAGCTTATATAAAAAACACTTGCTTCCCTCAAGTCTGCAGAATAACGCACTTTTCCAAGTTTCTTGCGAGACAACTCTTTATTGCACAGTCAATAGTAGCCTTTTTTTCTTTAATCAAAAAGTTACTTTTGGTATGCGTATAAGATTATAAAAAGGAGCATTCCTTGATGGCTTCAATGCTTTAGCGTGATTTGATGAATAAGTTTCAAATTTTAGAAACTTTGCAAAGAGTTTGCATACTCTGAATACTCTGAAAACGTGCTGTAGCTCAGACATTTATCTTCTTTCAATGGAGAGTTACCACCACCCCAGTCAACACACGCCAATCTTTGTTGATGTGATATCGATGCAAATGATACACAATGTTGAATTGGCTTGATGATGCGTTGATGCGTGCACATATAAGATCAAATCATATCATCATCCGATGTCATCCTCAAAGACTTGCTAGTCATTACATACTTTTAAATCGTCAGCATGAATGTCTAGCCCTGTCATGAATCAAAATAACGATCATTTTTCGCTTGACTTGTTGAGAATAATCAAAGAAAGTGCTTAGCATGCAACAATAACAAGACTTCATAACAAGAGCTTTTTTATGACTCCCTATGCACACAACAACTAGCTACCAATAACAAAAATTTAATATTTATTTACTCTATTGATTATGACATTATAGAGGGGAAAATGAGTATACTACACGTAATATTTGCATAATCAAATCACATTAAAAATGGGTATATAAATCATTCGAATAAGTAGGCTTGACGAATATTTATTTTGCTACTTACCTTTCATGTTTGATAAGATAAATGAATGTTTTAATGGAACCCATGAACCCGTGCTTGTTCATATACTTACATGTATATCACATATCTTCTCATATTGCAAATCTTGAAATTTGATAACTTTTGATTCGTTCGATCGTCACAAGAAGATAGTATCATATTATATTATCAATGTCTTGTACCGTGCCTTACTAAACTGTTCGGTAAGTTGTTGTCTGAAAGGAAAAAAAGAAAATAATCGATGATGATGGTACAACCCCTTGTGGGTATTTTGTCTCATGTATAAAGTGCTCACAGCATGAACTTCTTAGTTTCATCTTTG
>JAHZMV010000949.1:0-26618 GCA_027743765.1 Coecobrya sp. COE2
GAAAAGTGGGGGTGGAGACAATAACTAGACAAAGTGTTGTGTGAATGCTTCCACTCTTGTTCTTGCATCCACCATAGTGATGACCGTGGAATAATGGAAGTCACAATTGTGCGAATTTGGTGGAAATATTGTAAAGAAAGCACAACAATACCGTCTAAATATTGAAAAAATCCTTCCATGTAGGATCTTTGTTTTCATAACAAGGTTTTTTGTTGGCTAGCTAAAGGAATCAAAAATGCAAGAGAAAAAAGTGAGTAGGAGGGTGAAATAGGAAGATAGGAGTTGGCATAACATGACAGCATGACAATGATTGTATTTGTTTACCTTACTTTTCATTCAGTCACATCCGAAGAGAGACGATGTGAGCCGTTATCGTTATCCCAATACATAATATTGACAGGAATGAGGAAGATGGTGTAATAGTAGTCTGTTATTGTTGCAATCACATTTTTAGCGGCTATGGCTCTTCGAGAAGCATAGACGCTGGGCGGGGACGTCTAAGGTGTTTATTTATTTATACAGAACATTTTGGAAAGGTGATTGAAATAAATAGCAGTGGAGATTTGTTGTGAAAATTGAGTCGGGATCTCAAAGCCAAAGTGATTTCTTTAATAAATAAAAAAAAGAATAGACAGCACTTGAATGGTTTCTTTGGAAAGGCGAGACAAATATAGATAACATAAACGTAGCGTTGTTCTATTTATTTATGAGTATGATAAGCTGTCAGGTTTGCTTGTAAGAAATATTTATGAAGATTCAATAAAAACAATTTTCTATAATGGAAAATATGTTGGCAATCACATCCATAAACGTGAGTCACATTTCCAACCGTATAATTTTAACTGACAATGAGTAATTTTCTCCTTCCTTGACATCTTATTTTTTACTCAATTGATATTTTCGAAATAATTTCCAAAAAGTAACTATCAAAGCTTTGAATGAGACTTTTTGTCAAGTCAATAATTTTCAGATTTTTTAAATTTTCCACGTGGAAAATATAAGATTAATGGGATAGGAAAAATTGATTTACCAAAATTAACTTTAAAAACTTAATTTTAATAAACGATATTATCCTAAAGAAACTTCTACTAAAATGTCAGCTATCAGTGCAATCAATTTATTGGAAACTATTAGATATAATTTGATCTCTGTATGCCTGGAAGAAACTTATTATGACAACCATTTTAGATCATAACATATCCATATTTTTATTTTTAGCTTACACCGAAGGGTGACTAACACTAACTAAGGCACAATATATACAGCTATTTAATTCAAAAAATCCTATGCATGATTTTGCCATAAAATGTGAAGGTTCTTCTAACTAATCCAATATTAAAGATTTTATCTCAATCCTCGTTCTCATAAAATATTTTTCAATTCTGGTCTGATCTTTTAATCTATGGAACACACTTCAACAGCTAACAAACCAGAGATAAATTTGTTCCTAGATTAACTTAGCGTAGACAGAATAAAATAAATAAAAGTAAAATGAAAGTGAGAAAAGTTGACAGTTCCTAACTAAATTCCAGGATCATGTTCAGAAGAATTTCGCCTACGTAAATTTATTCACTATCCCGGACTACAACAAAAAGTTGTAATAACATTGCGTGTGTGGTATGGTATGGCCAGAAGTAGACCGTAACCATACTCTTTATCCCTTTCATTCTGCGCTCACCCAAAGAATATCTACCATCTTCCTTTTTATCCTTATTCCGATTGCAAACTGTTAACTTACAGATTCAAATTGAGTTTCAAGGAGATTTTCTTCAAATCCCAAGCCAAGGCTTGGTTAGCACAACTTCACATAGTAGAACAATGACTATAAGAAGAACTAACCTGATAATCGGTTGCGAAAAAAGTCTAGAGAAATCTACAATTTTCGTTGACTAAACATTGAACATGATAAGAAAGCAAGTTATAATGCCCACCATCTACAAAATACAATAGGTATGTAGGGACACATAAATATGCTCGTGTCCTTCCCATAAGAATGCACCAAGAGTACAGGCAAAAGCAAGTCTTTTTTGTATGAACAAAGTTCATTCAGTAAAGCAGAATTCTGTTTAAACATCGGGATTGTCGGATTTCACTTTCCTCCTTTTCTCATCTACCTACGTCAGGCTTTTTCTTTCTCGATTGCAATGCACGATTCCGGCCCTTTCATCTCTTATGTATACCGCGAAGCTCGAACTTCAAATGTTCTCCCACACTTTCTCCGAAGGCTCTTTTTTGCTTTCCCCAGTTCAGCTTATTCACTTATGTAATTTGAAGACCTCTTCTATCCTTCGACAAAAAGTTTCAGTAGAGAGTTCATTTAAATCATGTCTAGTCAAATGGAAGTAAATGGTTCGGTTTCGTTCTTTATTCTTCTCTATTATTACAGGCACATAAACTATACTTAGGAGTCACTTTCGTTCTAGGTTTACAGATAGCGTAGGAGAACCACACAGCTTCAGGTGAAAGTGGTTACATCACAACAGAACCAGTTTTAGTGCAGTGCTGGCTGTTCTCCTTGCAATGTGATATTCCATCCCCTGCTTCCTTTTCTGTCGATAGTACAAAGACCTGAAATGAATAAGCCTGTTAATACATGTGCATGTAAGCTGTATATTACCTTTTAAAAGTATATAAGAAACTGTTGACACTTTTTAGAGTTTTTCTATATTCTGTAAACTTTCACTGATATCGAATTGTGTAAGCAATCCGACTTTAGCGATCTAGAGATTCATTTTGAGGAACCGGGAGTGCCTATCTTATAGCATGACTGATTATTCAACTTTCTATATTATTATGTATTTTATTCTGCTTTTATGTATTTGTGATATACGATATATGGTTAGGAAACGTCATTTCCATTAACACCAATATTTATGCCTATATATTCATTCCCTACTGCTATTACATATTATATAGTTTCACTTCTTCCTCTCATCTGCAACACAAAGAGCTACTGAGAACTGACCTGATTTACCTTTCGTCTTTTTCTTCTTGTGTTTACTGAGACTTCTCTTTGTGTTTCAGCTGCGAAATTCATCCATCTTCTTTTCTCCTTCATATTCTTCTAATTTATTCTTTCCTTCTTTTGTTTATTTTTAGAATCAGTCAGAGACTGTAAGGAAGTCAGAAGCGACGAAGAGAAGGGAAATTATTATTCTCTATTTGAACTTTTGTGGTTCATCTTCTCTTCTAAAGAATCCAAGTATCTCATATTCCATTTCACAAGGCAATTCGACTTTCTCCTTTGTAAAACCATGTTGTAAGTTTGTCGTAGGCGGTAGTGATCCAAGGATATAATGATTGTGTGCGAGGAGAAAATTCATTAAAAATTCTAAATAACATGCCACTGTTACGCAAGCAAAAGAGCTTAACAATTATTACCTTTTCAAGTTGCTCATCCTTCTGTTCTCTTCTACTATGCTTTGCAATTAAGGTTAAATAATAAGTTTCCGCCCATGAGTGCTATCTGCATAATTGTTGTCGAAGGGATCGTTTTCATTTGCTTTACATTTGACTCTGTCATTATAGGATTAGAAAAAGTGGCTTACGGTCTTGATTGCGTTAATCAAATCAAAATGAGGTAGTCCCTTGTTAGGCATTAATGAAATTGACGCGGTATTGTGATTTACTGTCTTATGTAAGTAATATTAAACCTCTTCAACATACGTTTGATTCTGTAGCAGGACTGTCAAACATGTACCGAGAATCCTACGCCTACAGTTGCAGATATTTGATACACTCGTTGTTGAATGAATGTTGAAAGAACAAGAATTCGAGTTGTACTTTTATTAATTAGAATTAGAATCAAACAATGACGAGTTTATATGGTTAGACACCACAACGACTGCTACTTACAATGACAATGGTACTATTTGTAAATAGAATGCGGGACTTTCCTCCCGTGTCGAATCCAAGGGTTCCGCGCAGTATGCAAATTTCATCACATTGATGAAACAGCGATAAAGTTTCATCATGGCATTCTATACATTTTATAGTACCATTAACCCTTATTATTGCGATGTTAAGCAATGAGACAATGCTAATAAATTACAGCAGGGGACATTTAAGGCAAAACACTGAGTACGAGGGAGTCAAACTACATCTTGTTGGTTGTAAAGATATTTATATTTTTCAGCTTACTTAACAGACTTCTCTATACATATTTTATAGATGTAAAGGTATCTAAACCCGTAAAAGCTGTGAAGAGAAACGGGGGCAACTTGTTTTATTTTATCCCTTAGGCTTTACGACTTTTACGTGATAGCTATATATAACTCCGGAAAGGGACCTAGCGAATGAATTTTAATCCGGTTAGCTTCAGTAGCTACCAAAGAAAAATTATGTTTAAAATTTTAGCACACTTTTAATTTTAAAACTATCATTCCACTCGAATCCAAGGCTAGTGGACTATTTTTGAAAGGGCATGATCTAAAAAGGTAATTTAGGTTTGAAAGCATTGACTATCAAGTAGATTTAATAGCACATATGTACATTCAATACAAATCCATTACATTTTAAACGTCATTATCTGTAATGATTTGGGTATCTGTATCTAAAACTTATAAAACGAAGGATTCCTTATTTATAAGAAAGTAATTAAAGAGCTCTGTCCATAATAATACTATACAATATAAATATATTATTTAGTTTATACATTATATGACCACAATAGTTCAAAGTTAATCAGAAAGTATACGTTCAAAACTTTCCGTAAAATGTGTATGTTTCCAATCGCACCAAATGGCAAGTGAATTGATCTGGGTAAATATATTCATTCTAAAAACTAAATCCAACAAAATATCTGGAAGATAATACATAATAAATTCACTGTCCCACGAAAATAAACCGTTTCCAAATATAAAAAATACATTCAGAAATTAAATCAATTCTGCAAGCGAAACTAATTGTCTGTTGCTACCATAATGCCGTTCAGGTATGTACAAACGACGCAAAATCGTAGACTCACCAAATCTTGATTGCGCAGTATAGTGGTAACCTGCTACGAAATCGGTTCACATTCCCCTGGCCTTGGATACATTTTACATAACAGTTTCCATTCGTACTGAGAGTACCGTCATAAGCTCAGTGAAACTGATGACTAATATAAATAGCAATCCAAACCGAACAAGATAACATAAATACAGTGAAAGTAACAATAAAAATATCTTGGTATGGTAGATAAATTTATTATCCTGTATCTGCATTGCTTGTTTCGCCTGCTGCTGGAATGAAGTTTTCAGGATGTCAAATAGACATTTAACAATGATGCTAAGACATCCTAATGGTTGTTTTTCTGGTGTTCTCTTCATGATGATGGCGCGCATACGGTGAAAGTAGAAAGATGGAAAGTGTACAATTTTCCTTTCACTCAAGCCCCTTGTCTGATGTTACTTTTCATATGAACAAAGAAATGACCATCATCGAAATAATAGTGTATATATAATACCTATGTATTGTCCATAAACAGGCAGGATTTATATCTAACCGAATAGAAAGTAAGGAAAACAAGAAAACAGTAGCAATAGCACATCACCAGCATCAGACAAACAGTAGCCAAGTAATTCACCCATCATTATTTCCCATATACCACTAAACCCCAACAAGGCACCATCTGCAGCTGCGAAGTCTCATATCTCAACTCATCATTTCTCATAACATACAAAAGCCGTATAATAGACGAACAAGAAACAGACACAAAATTGGTCTCCTTCTGATCAAGAAGAAATAAATAGAAGGAGAAAAGACACAATTTTGGCCTGTTGGTAAATTTTCTTTCCCAGCACACGGAAAACAACGTGGTTGATGATTACGTACTTGTTTGACCATATATGAGTGCATATTGCTATTGAAAAGTCATCTAANACTAAACCCCAACAAGGCACCATCTGCAGCTGCGAAGTCTCATATCTCAACTCATCATTTCTCATAACATACAAAAGCCGTATAATAGACGAACAAGAAACAGACACAAAATTGGTCTCCTTCTGATCAAGAAGAAATAAATAGAAGGAGAAAAGACACAATTTTGGCCTGTTGGTAAATTTTCTTTCCCAGCACACGGAAAACAACGTGGTTGATGATTACGTACTTGTTTGACCATATATGAGTGCATATTGCTATTGAAAAGTCATCTAAAGTATGAAATATATATTATTTGTGGTGGAGCGTCTCTATAAAATAAATATATAGGTATTGTCGAACAACAGGAACCATTTCCAACATACATATGTATTCATAAAAGCTCTTTAGATGTGATGTGTACNGTTGGTAAATTTCCTTTCCCAGCACACGGAAAACAACGTGGTTGATGATTACGTACTTGTTTGACCATATATGAGTGCATATTGCTATTGAAAAGTCATCTAAAGTATGAAATATATATTGTGGTGGAGCGTCTCTATAAAATAAATATATAGGTATTGTCGAACAACAGGAACCATTTCCAGCATACATATGTATTCATAAAAGCTCTTTAGATGTGATGTGTACATTTCTTCACGATCCCTAAAATCTTGTCTGGATTCTGAATCTACTGTGTGGACATTTTTTATAGAACAGCCGCCCATCTAACCTTCATATTCATAAATCCCATTCCGGCTGAGCTTTCCAAGATTCAATGCTCGGTTCCAAATGGTGCTTCAATATTGTTTCTACACTCTAAACACGCCCATATGTCTATATCTTATATGGAATATATGGCTTTTATCAGTGTGTATCGGTCTTCTTCTATTTTTATCTTATTGGATGGCTCCTTCAATTTAACTGGACTGCAGTCTGCAGTCCACCAAAATCAACTAAATAAAATCCTCGGACGTGTATAGCCATATAAATGTGTCATTTTCCGAGAAAATATTTTGAGAAATAACGGTGACATTAAATTACAACGTTTTCTTGGTATATTCCCTCCATTTTTGTTGCGTTTCTTTTATATTGAACTTTCTTTCACCAACCACACTCTCATATCCTTTATACTTTTCACTATCCATTTAACTTGAGTGAACTTACTGAGTGAGTAAAAATGCGCACGTTGGATGCTAGATACCTACATTTTATGTACCTTTACTTATCCTTAAAACCTATAGACATATAATATGATACAAGTATAAGTAGTGAAACGAAAAGGCGTAATACTGCTTTTATATTTGTCTGCAGTTCACATGAATTCACTTTATTGTTCATTTTTTTAACTTGTTGTCTGCTTTCTTTTTTTAACACAGGATCACTTTTTATCGTATCACCTTTTTATACTTTTAGCACACTTTTATTGTTTTTGTGTGCGAGAATATACATTTAGTGATGCAATTGTTAAAATGAAAGTACTTAAGTATGAAAATAAAACAAGTAGGCTTCTTATTACTCTTGCCAATAAAAATAACAAAAAGTTGTAGTTGAAGTACAGGTGCGTTGTCAAAAGTACAATGTAAGTAAAAGCAAAAATGTAAACGAATGCAAACGGAGTATCTAAGACGCACCAAGTCCGAATCAAAAGTATCTATTATTCATTCACTAACTGACCTTAACATTTATGTATACCTATATTTAAACCCAAATTAGATGTGAAAATCAATAGATATTTTCGTACCTGTCCGTATTAAGAATGAATGACCTAATCATTTCAAACGAATTACATTGACGGACAGACAATACATAACCATAAAGCAGGTTAGCCTTTTTTAGAATTGTACATGTGTACCAAAATGGCGTAATAAAACGGCACACTTAGAAAGCATTTCTTGGAGAGAATTTTCAATTGCTAGGAAAAGGTCATAAAAATTTAGAGATGCGGACAGGTAATAAAAATGAGCGCACAAATAATGTTGTGAAAGTAGAATTTTTTGTTGCTGTGAAAAACATAAAACGGACAAAAACATTTCTTTCGCATTAGCTCTTTTCTAGACACACATATTTGTATTTTATACTTTCAGTATTTGGTATAGTTATGACATTCCACGGTATAAATCTGATTTTAAGCCATGTATTTTGGATATGGAAATTTTGGGTACGTGCAGAATGCAAATATCATAGCATTTCTCTTATTGTTACGGTGGACTTCAATGTATGTCCTAGACACTTGTAAGCACCCTTTTGGTCATCTTTACATAATACCTATTTGTCTAGAAGCACATGTGGTGGGAACTCTATGCGTGTATGCCACGCTGCGTTCAAAGTTTATAACTGTGTACCTGAGAGAAACACTCAAGCTTGGTAAATATTTTGAAATATTGTTCTTGGAAGGGAACCAGGGAGCAGTTTAAAGGACCAAAACAATTCAATTTACGCTACATAATAATAAGGTTTACATTACGTTGAAGGACGGATAGCCTTATAAAGTTTGTAATACAAACCTATTTGTTCTAGGTACTCATAAATCGCCTCAACATTACAAAAAAAAAATTAACGAGCGTATTATAACTCCCTCTGTCTCTCTCCAATGACAGTTATAACTAATACTTTAGCAAAACAAACCTAAAAAGCAGAAGAAATAGCTCCATACACAATGCGATTAATCTGTTGGCACAAAAAGTATCGCGACTATACCCCTGTCGCAATACAAGAACAAAAGCATTAAATGCATTGCATGTCTGACTGTACGTCCTAAAGTCTTTGCACACAGATGAAGATGAAAGGAAAAAGGCTTTTCCTCCGTTCTCTTTATATTGGATCTCCTCTTTTATTTTTCTACAGGAAGAGAAACACCCGCCGTCATCGTCATCATGAGAGTAAAGGATTTCATACACTTGCGTTGCATATACACACATACTGCTATCAAAACTATTCATTGTTCTTTTCTCGTCTTGGCTTCATCTCAACAAAAAACGTACACTTGGCTTTGTCCTACCACCTTTCTCCTTCCTCCACGAAACAACAAGTTTGTTTTGTGTGTGGCGCTACCGCTTCCTTACCTACACAGCACTTTGGGTGAAATGTGTATAGGTACACATACGCAACATCATTTATATTTTGCACCTTATTCTTCAACTGCATGTTATACATTTACAAAAATGTTTCGTTTTGGTGCTCCTGTAAATGTTGAAAAATAAATAAACAAGCATTATGCATGAAATGTAATATTAGGTCTATATATGATAAAAGAAGAGCGGATATGAGAAGCTTGTACTGTAACTGTTATAAGTCCCCTGGTGAAATATGCCATCTTAGACATTTACTGCTTCTCGGCCGCCATCACCACGAGTTGTAGCAACGCTGTTGCTGTTTCTTCCCGTGTTAAGCTGAGAAACTTTTGACGATGACGCTGATGACGACAGTAATATAGTTCCTCCTTCTACAACAGGCTGTTACTATTACTAGCACTACTAAAGTAACGTAGCAGTGAAAACAGCTCTGGTCTCTTAGAACACAAAAAAACTACTACTAGCTAGTACCACTACTGCCACTGTCAGTAAAAAAATTAATGGAATTTTACAACTGGTAGAGACGTACTTCCCCTCTCTCTCTCTCTCTCTTTCCCCCTATCAGCATAAGTAGACACGCAATATAATATCTACTTTCTCTTTCTGTAGTATTTTTTTTTACTTTTTTTTAGATCCTGGTTGCTTTTAGGTGTGAAATACTGAAGAACTACTACCACTGCTACTTTATGCTGCTTCCTTCCGTAGTATTGGCTTATTAGGAGAAAAAGGGAGAGAACTTTTTTAGTTTTATTTCGTGAGTAGAGCCATGAGCAAAAAAAGAAGAAAATAAAGTTAGCAAATAATCATTTAGCAAGAATCCTGCATAGGCAGTTTTGCTTGAGAAATAAAGTAGTGGATTCATTCGGAAGAATGTTATAAGTCTGTATATAATATTTCTGCTAGCAGCATGTACATTTAGTTGATATAATATTCTGCGAGTGAGCCAGGGAGGCAATAATGCAGACAGACTTTTATTGTGCAAAAAGAGGAATCATAATAAGCCATAAACGTTGTCAGCTTCAATTCAACGATGATATATGAACAACCCGTTGTAATGGAATGAAGGGGGAAGGAGGAGACTACAGAGTATAATCTTTAGTAAATAAAGTATTATATTATGTATTTGTCTTGTGTTAAGTTTATAGGTTTTATTACTATTAACTAAAGAAAGGATTCTTTATATATAGTTTCTTTTACATTATATTTTACTTTCTTCTGGGCAAAGGATCATAGCCCAGTGTTTATTATGGATTTTAAAGTGGCTCATTGAATAATTCGAGTCAATGAAGAAATAGTTTGACATGTTCCCATAAAAGTTTTAAGGTATTATGCATGTGTAGACACAGATATATAGATTTCACGTAGGCTTCGGCATGCAGTAAAGCCCTTTGAAAGATGTGAACGAATGAGGTACATTGCCATCACCGTTGTTCTCACACCTCCTCACCAACTTCACCTGAGAAGTGAAAATCATCTAGGGAAAATTCTGAGGAAATCTTTAATCTATATAATTTTAAACAGCATGATAAAACTAACCCAACTTGACACGTTTCGTTATAGGTAGCAATATGCTGCTTATAATAATCGTCACGGATGGATTGACGAGAAAATTATATATTGAACCCATATGTCTACTTTGTGTGTTTGTAAGTCTATCTAGATATTCCTAGATGGGAATGTGAGACCAGCAGAGCATACTCAAAACTCAAGTCTCTTGAGGGTTCAATTTTAACACAATTTTTACACTCTTTTACACTTTGGCTCTCTAACTTACTCTCCAGCAGTAACTTTGAATCCCCACGCTCGCTCATACCAAAGTACACTTTCCCACATCCTTGTTAAAACGCGTGTGTGTAATGTGATAATAACGATAATAATACTGTTTTCGTGGAAAAGTCAGCAACTTTTCCCATCATCCCTTTTGTTCTCCATCAGCGTCATCATAATTACCGTCATCAAATCAAGTAGAAGCAGGAATTTAAAATTTAATAAAATAACTTTGTGGTGATGCTCTTTTATGATGTTGTTGTATACATTTTCTTATTATTGTAGTGTATAGCTAAAAGGTTTTTAAACATTTATACTAGAAGAGTCATACTACAGCAAGCTATTTTTAAATCAGTAAAGCCACATAATAATTCTATTAATATATATCGCATATAAAAGCAGGATCTATAGAGAGGCTTTATCAATAGTATCTTTGGTTGGTTGTTGCAAAAAAGTGTTCTGTGAAAGTAAAAAGTAAAGTGGCAGCAACAGCAAAACAATTAAGTTCAACAACAAAAAGGAATCAGCAACTCTGCAAGCAAGCAGGAGAGCTTACTCACGCGAACAACAGCTTTTGAAGAGTTTCTCTCTGTTGACATGAGCGTATGGTTTTGCTACTTGCCTCCTACTCTAGTTGTGTGAAAATCTCCCTTCAACCTTCAAAAAGGCGAAAACATATTTTATTCTTAAAATATATTGTGAAAGTTTGCTTGCTCCACTGCTTTCATACTTTTCCCGTTGATGGTGTAAAGAAGAATTAGAAGATGCATGGGAAACGGAAAGAGGAGAAGGAAGAAAGGAGAACAAAGTTTAGCTTACAAAAGAGCACACAGTCGGCTCAACCCTTCCTCCTTAGTTAGTTTCAAACACACTTTCCAATTTTGTACGCAAATGACAAAACATCAAAAGTTTAATGTTAACATAAGATGACTGCGAGGATAGAAAATGACACAAAAATATGTATCGGAGCGAACAAGCTGAGATACACAATTTTGCTTTTTTCACCGAAACACTGAAATCCAGACTGTAGTACTGGTTTCTTCAACAATAAGCCGGTTACCTCTTCTTGTTCATTTTATTTCTTGCTGGCTCCTGCAGCACCGAATTTATCAGGGAGAGAGGAAAACCAAACGTATATTTTTGTGAGTTGGTTATGGTTTATGAGTAAACGGTGGGTATATGACATAACATGTGCCATACTTATGAGCTCTCAAATCTCAAATCAATAGTGAAATTTATGTAGTGTGAAGGCGGAATGATGGAGTAGTGACACTTCAAGGAAGCATTCGTTTGCCATGTTACGTCATTCCGATTCGATTTTATCCATGCATTTAAAAGTAAACTGAAAATAAAATGTGTATAAATTTGTTCTTCAGAATCGGTGGGTGTTCAATATGACCTGGTCTATGAATGACTTTTAAACATTTGTTCGGTAATTTAGGTTTTCTTTAATGCCAGCAGTCGCAGACTTTCAGTATCTGGTCTTGCTCCCGTTTTGTATGACATGAAAATGTTAGCACATGGTTTGTCCTCCTTTTTTAGTGATCTGCTCGTTATTTATGTCAGTGTGGTGGTGTTACATGTACTTGTTACCAACTACTGCACACAAGGTTGTTATGTTCTTTTTAATATTCCCATTTTGTCGTGTGTAGACATTTTTTGTCTGCTCACTCGAGAAACGACGCCTTTCTGCTGACACTACCGTTAACTTGGGCAAGGGAAACCTAAGACACGAAAAGCAGTAGCAAACTAGCTCGTCTGGCAAAAAAGTAAGACGGTCCTGGCGATGATGTTGATCTTTGAGATTCTTTCCTGCTCTCGTGTCATATTTCCTTCTTCATAATATAAAGCATTTTTCTCTCTGAGAAAATAAAGCAATATAGATGAATGCATAGAGTATCTATGAAATATGTTGGCTTTGATGATGTATGGCTTCAATAGTCTCTTGGTATTGCTAACTGGGTAGTAGTGCAAGTAGGTATGTTAATCTATTATATTAGTTTTTTGTTTCATTTTTTTCGGGACAAGACAGCGGAAATTGAGTTTCAAACTTGAACATTACTCCTTTCTTCTATTTCGTATGATACACTTTCTAGTCCGGAGATAACATTTGGAGTAGAGCAGCAGAAGCAGAAAATGGGTGTAATGGATGTTCTGTTGTAATGGCAGTTGATGGGCGCCAAACGTAACCTCTATAATGATATAAATTTTTATGCTCTCATTCAAGTGTTACAATAGCAGTAAATATGAGCAAGTCTTCATTATATATTGGAGCTTGGGTGGTCACGACATCTTACAATCTTACTTGATTATGAATTCATGAGTAAAGTGTATACGATGTACATAATAGGTAATAGTGATCGTATACTGTGGATTTGTTTCTAAATACTCGCCCAACATTTAATTTTACTTTCCAACTACTTTCTTCAGTTTGTCCAACTCAATATACAATCTTGTTTGTTTCATGTTTTTAATTACTTTACCACATGCGCGTGTAATAAAAAACCTTTATTTTACTTTATTCTATACCATGTATCAATTCCTGAGTCCTGATTCTGTTCACCTCGTGGAAATCCAGTAGTATCGTCACAAGAAAAGTGACGTACCACTGGTACGGCACCAGACGAGAAAACTAGAATCTATTCCACATTTCTATAACGAGAATGATTGAGAAGAACAACACACAGTTTCATTGCTAATTAAACTTAACTTTACATTGCGAATTCCCTCTATAACCCAGTGTCGGTCATGATTTATTAGCTTTCTATGACATAAATGAATTCCTATATCCTATACCTTAACATGATATTAAAATATTGTTAGCAGAACACCAAAAATAAGCAAACAAGAAGTAACTATTTTATATAAGATTTATATAGGATATGATATAGGTATTAAAATTAAAAGTATAGCAACGTACAGTGCATTTGAAGAAGAATAAAAATAAGGAAAAAGTCAAGGAAAAGGGGAGACTGTGTTGTTGTTGATGGGATACACTATATTTTGACTGTCTGTTTGGTACCACATGGGGCACTAACAATGGGATGTTACTTTTGCCCCAGTTTAAAAAAATCTTGTAGCTCAAACATTGAAAAATAGCAGTTGCTTCTGTAGAATGCGACATAGTTGTATGATTTAAAAATCAAGACACAAACTCAATACATGGCAAAGTTCTACTCTACTGTCACAACGACTATAGACGATAGAGTTGATGCTACAATTTGCTGTTCTGGACAGTGTACCATAATTAAATGCTCGAAAGTAACCAGCTGCATACAACGAGTGAAAGGAGGAATAGAAATAAGCGCATAAACACTTCTATTTCATTTTCACTCTTGTTGTGTTGATTCACAAGTATGGAACTTTACTCGTCGTCCTTGTAATATCTATCTATGCGTGTTACGGATTGTCCAGTTGAATAGTATTAGGGTCTCGTTAGATCCATCTACAGTAATGTCATTTGTGAGATGAAGTTACTTCACTGTCGAACTTTCCCGATGTTTTCGATGATGTGCGAGTTGAAGATAAAATCATGTGAATTCCGACAGATTTTTGAGGTCAGGCAGGATTGGATTTTGAAGCCAAACATCACTTGTAAAAATGCATTGATAGAGTCTAGTGATCATATTTTTCTATGCGCAATTAATTTCTTGTAATCTTACTTTTCTCTCAGCCACAATTGTGTCAATTTCATCAATTTTGCAAAAATAATTATGCGAACATTATCAGCGGACGTGTTTTCTCATAATCCCAAGATGCTCCAAGCATTTTTCATAGTATTTTACTAAAGTAAACATTAAACCGTTTGCTTGGTTAAAGTTCGTTACATCAGTTTAAGTAAAATATAAATTAATATACCTAAGCATATAGGTCGATTACATGGTAAGTTGCGTCACAAGTGCAATTTGACAAGTTACTTGTCAATATTACTTGATATCAATGTCATTGCCACATCATATACAACGGAAGGGTGAAACGGAAAGAAAAAGAAATATACATGGATTGAAATACGTTGACCAGGGCCGTTTATCTTATGAGTCTTGATGGTATCACGGTTGAATTAGTGCTACGGGTGGTTGATTATTGACTTCATGAGAAAGGATTTTTTTGTGGGAGAAAGCTCCTATACCAAAAACAAATTGTTTGTGGCGTGACATATATATATAAAGCCATTTATATTTATGTATGTTGCGGTTTTACTGATAGCTAGCTGATATTCTTGGGGAAAAGGAGAATTGTTTCTCGTACGAAATAGTTGGGAAAAGAAAGTGAGTCGTAGTTCTTATTGAGGTATTATTAGGATGCAGAAAGATTTTTAGTAACAGTAGGTTGCGATTTTTATTAACTTTCGAAAGCGTTAGCATAAGAGAAAGTTAATGCGATTGAGATCCTGTCTGTCTGTGTCCGTCCGTGGACACGAAATCTCAGAAACTACATATCCGATTGACACCAAATTTGGCAGAAAGCTTCATCAGGTCCTAAAACCCTTATTCATTGATTTTCAGCCCCTGCTGACCCCAGGGGGTGGAAGTTACACGTGTTAAGTAAACCGATGACGTCACTTTAATGTACGTCAAGTTGAAACATGTTTCTGGCTGCGGAGTGCAGCACAACACGGCATACCCCATAGCACAAAAATTCAACTTATCTTCAGAATCGTCCCAAAACCTCCCAAAACTTCAGAATCGCCCCGAAACAGCTGAAAACTTCAGAATCCCCTATAAATCTTCCAAAACTTCAGACTCGCCCCAAGCTTGATGAAAACTTCAAATCATCCCGAAACAGCTGAAAAATTCAGAATCGCTAAAAAATCTCCCAAAACTTAAGAATCGCTCATTGAATTATTCGTCGCTTTCGAAAGTTTCGTTTCCGGGGTTTACACCCGTCTTGTTTTTATATGTTTATTTCGAGAATCATGAAATCTACAAAAT
The DNA here is from genome assembly GCA_027743765.1 of Coecobrya sp. COE2. Lineage (NCBI taxonomy): Eukaryota > Metazoa > Arthropoda > Collembola > Entomobryomorpha > Entomobryidae > Coecobrya > Coecobrya sp. COE2. The sequence goes on from JAHZMV010000949.1 coordinate 15,611, forward strand.
GATGTATGTATGGTTGTTCTATTCATGTGAAGGTCCCAATTCTCGTTCCACTTCCCTTATTGTTCGTTTGGTTTTTTCATCCACCTTATTCTTTTAAGTTCACCGTCTACAGGACTTTGTTGACTTGGACAGCAGACATATAGTAGCCGCTCATCAGAAAGTCGCCAAATTACTAGATTTGTCTAGGTAAAGACGACTGACTGGCGAGACGAAGAGAAAACTCTTAGTGCACTGGATAATTCATTTCATTTTCAAATCTTACACACGTCTGATGATTTCAAGGCGATGTTACTGCCGGTCCGTGTCCTTATTCTATAGCTAGTGTCATTTTGATCATGGTGTTTGTTCTGTAGGATACTTAGACGGGGTTTATCGATTGCACTGGTTATTTTTCACATCTACGTCTCCGTTTCTCTTTATAATATACAGTATAACAACCAACCCAGTAACCTATAAAGACCATGCGAAAGCAGCATTGTCCAAACAGACAAAAGACAGGAAAGGAAGCCACAGAATGTCTAGCGCCCAAAAAAGATAGGTACACGCCTTTTGCTGGATTCCATCATCATTATGCTTCTCATCAGGAAACATTTATATTATTCAGGATTTAGTAAGAGACCTGTGTATACTACGTAATAAGGGTAGAATATATATAAAGGGAGGCACACCAGAGACAGTTCATGTGATCTTCCATTTTCTCACAGACGGATGCAATAAATGGGTGGTGCTCGAATAACAATAACGAACGGCGAATGCATAATATAGTTAGAGCAAGAGCAACAATCAAAATGATCGGAAACGCGTGAGTGAGAAAGGAAAAGTGAAATGATGTAGAGAATATTAAGAACCAACATGGACGTATAAATTTAGGACGTGGTATTGTCCTGTTATAAACGTTTATAGTGGTATTGCAATAGATGTTTGTGTTGCAATTTCCGCATGCCTCATCAAATCTGAGCTTGAAAAACAACAGGGGTCTCAATAAATGTGTATGAAGCTTTCTCTGATAAAAAGCAATGCCATATCCGTAGCAAATTTTCAAATAAATAATAAATATTTCTGAGGCTGCTAGAGAAAAGATGAGGAAACTAGGGAACGTCCATATTGTATGTGCCCCAAATCCCCTGCTCATCGTCTTATTTTTGAAAATATATCACTAACAGTAATTGAATTGATTTAATCGCAACAATGAATTATTCTAGTTATAAAGCTGAATTAAAACTGTCCTTAAATTAAATGGATGCTTCCCCAAAATACTTTGCAATCCTTTTTTCATTTTTTGTGCAACAGCAGAAATTTGGACAGAAATAAAATGTAATAAATATCTTGGTTCTCTCTTCACGTGGATCTTCTCGATAATATTTTTGCTTTACTACATTTCTTTCTTCAAAAGTATTTTCACATTTCATTCGTCCTAAATTAAAAATCCTGATTTCATTTCTTTTACTTGCTTCGTTCCATCCTTCCTCTTTCCCGTCGACTTTCTCTTTTTCCTTTTCTTTAGTTCTCTCTTCCCTTAATAACTTAAGCAAGCAAACGCTGTGCCAGTGAGTCTTCTTCCCTTTGAGCAACTTACAATATCGCAGCAAGAAATCCATGTCCTAGCTTACTTCTCTTTCTCTCCTCCTCGCTACAGTTTTATACATAAAGTAATAATAATACCTTTTATACTCATTCAGTCAGTCAGTCAGACACAAATAAACCTTATTCCTTCAAATGTAAAGGAAACGAGGTGAATTTTTGAGATTCTGCACGCATACACACATGCACTACCGTTTCACATCGCATCACAATCATACAGATTCCGTTCAATATGGCTTTATAAAGTATTTTCCAATATCCGTAATTTGAAGGCAACCATCTCTCTCTCCCCATTTATTCAGCTTTTTTCTTATTTTATTATTATTTATACTTACCAAGTTTATATCATTGATGTCGGAAGAGGAAAAGTCAGAGGACTGGCTGCCACGAGAGAGAATGGAAGAAGGAGCTCTGGCAAAATAAATAGTATTTCATTTTCTTCTTGAGAGTCTGCGATTTATAAGTCCGTTATTATTATGCCGACTACATTTATAACGACCACCACGACTGTGGTGTACATAGTGCAACTAGTGAAGGGAGCTAAAATAAGCGATGAAAAGAAAAAGTGATAGTATATGGGCATGTTGTTGATGATGATGACGATTGTCAGCAGAGGGAAAGAAGCTGAAGAAGAATAGAGGGAAAGAAAGGAGCAAAATATAAGAGTTTTTATTTTTTCCTTTTTTATTGCCGCATATTATACAATATAACTTGAAAGAGAAAGAGAGCAACAAAAACCCATCATTATTTGAGCATAGAATGCAGGCAGAGATGCAGCATAGCAGTTGCTGCTTCAGCTACTGTTCTTGAAGCCGTTGTAGCAAAGAGCAACACATGAACTAACTAAAAGGGATTAGCATTTTTCTTACGTATTCTAGTATCGTTTTGGATGAAAGTGGTGCAATTGGCAATAAGATAGGTCGGCAGCAGTCGTGAGTGAATGGATGAAGAAAGTGAAGGAAAGTCATCCAAAGTAGAAAAAGATTATAAGCCCAAGAGAGAGGTTGGAGGTAGGAATATATACAAAGGAAAAGCTATTGCCATAAGTTGTAGAGATGATATTATGACAATAAAGCTCATTTTTTCTCCGTACCGATTTGACTTTAGCACTTGAGATGAAGAAGAAGAAACGTAGTTGTGTTGTTGTTGGATAGAACGAGCAGTAGTGAAGAGCAATTTCATTTCCATTGAAGAGCCATACTATATTTTATTTGGCGGTCGGGGAAATATCAAAACTGTATAAAAAGACAGCAAGAAAAATGTACAACTAATATGGATTTTTGAACACACAATAAAGTTATATATTATAGTATCTCTTAGGTAACTAGAAGAAAGCGGCACAGGATGTTGAACTTATAACTCTCGTAATGTGCTCAATGGTAACTGTTGCAGGAAAAGCAATATAAGAGACAGCCGTTTCGTCCTTATTTATTTTTAGCCGCACAGAATTATTTATTTCGCGATAGTATAATGTTTTGTTGTGATTGTGTGCATTGTTGGAAAGGGGAAGGGGAAGTAGCAGGAAGAACTGCACTTGAAATGATGAGATGAGAGAAGAAAGAGTAACGAAATGAAAACGAGTAGGAGTAAAAAGTGGGAGTAAAATTGAGGATTTTTTGCGGTGATGGTAATGACGACGAAGATATGATAACAAAGCCCATTATCAATAATAATATGCTTTTGGGAGCTTCTGCTCCGCTGCGAGGAGACAATAATAACGAGAAGAATAATGACAAGTTATACAAGGAAAAACGTGGAAGAGCTCAGTTTATAATGATGGAATATTAGATAGGTACTTAAAATGCTAAAATGTGCTAAATATGCAGATCTACAGCATAATTTGTATTGTTGAATATTGATGTGAAAATTTCCCCAAGTGGAGCATTTAAATAATCCTTTTCCTCCATTTGATCTCATTCCGCGTCGTTTCCTACTCGATTTTTGTTGCATTTATCACTCGTCATACCCATAGTAGTCCTGATCATATTCTGCACCTTCTTCACTAGCTCTGCGACCACCTTCACCTTCATACTCCTCGTAGTTTCCTTGGACCTGTTCTTCCCCTCCCAATTGAGAACTTTTTCTTTTGCCAGTGCTGCCAACATCGCTTGATTTCCGCTTACCCCGTTGATCATCACCTTGAGGAGGTGGAGGTCCTTTCACTTCCATATTCTCGCATTCCGTTTCGTTGCCCAAGCATTCCTTCCATTTCTCGCTGACATTGATTCCGTGACCTCGGAACACGTTTCTTAGAATATTTCGATAACAAGTTAGTAAATTGCTACATATATGCAGATAGGTAAAATTATATAGGATTATTGGATATAGTCTATGTACAGGTTTTGAGCAATAATGGCTTGAATATCCAAGGGCTCTAATTGAGGTGCAACGCTCTCCACCACGTTCTTAAATTCTTCGATGGTGCTAACTGTTATCTTTGAAAAGGTTCTTGGAGGCACAAAATCGTCAGGCCACCTTATTTTAGCTAACGGCAACTGGCACACCCCTGACCCAGTGTAGATCTCTCCGAGAGTATGCGTCTTGGCTAATAATTTTGCCTGGCGAATGGCTTCGTCTTCTTCCAAGGTCGATCTCTTTAAGGCAGTCTCATCCAATTCGTCCTCACCACTCGTTTCGATTTCCGGAATAGGTGTCTCAGGAATTGGAGGGGGCGGCACTGTCTCGTTGGGGTATTTTGTGACTAGCCCAGTAATTTGCATAACTCTCCATACTAAAGCAACTTGGGTCCGATTATTTTCTTCAATCTCTTTTTCTGAATTGACAAACTGTTTCAATTGTTGAACTACTTGAAGGTCCACGTTGTCCTCCAGTGTTGTTGATTTCTTCCTTTCAGAGGCACTTTTTCTTTTAGATTCTTCTTTGGAACCCAGTTCTCTGAGAGGAATTTCGAGAGCATCTTGCAACGCTTTTGAATCTGGATTTTCCGGGGGAACCTTTGAAGGAAACCCTTCAACAGCGTCACCAACATCTCCTTCTCCCCCGTTCAAGTACATTTCATTCTGAATCAAATAAGAAAATGCTTTACTTGTAATGTCAATGGATCCTGTTGTAAATTATACTATACGCACCATTTGAAATGTTAGCCTTGTCTTGGCTTCAACTTCAAACGGGTCCGCTGGTGGGGGTGCAGCCCTCATGGTCAAAATTTGATGTCCAAGGCCCTTGTATTTGGGAATAGATTGGGGTTGCAGCTTTACAATGGCAAATCTTCCATGTTGCTCAAGGTTAAGATCAGGAAATACGTAAACTCCAGGCCCCTTCGGCTTGTGAGTAATTCGAAAATATATGCAAAATTAAGATATACACCCCACTTTAAAATCTTTGTGTTACTAACAATTAGGAACTTACAACGTCATTATACCAGTTCCCTATGAACCGATGTTCCTTTCGGATAAGCATGCCCTGTCCGTGTTTCAATCCAAGATGCCACGATCCGACAAATTTTTCATTTGTAGCTTTCGTTCGGTAAATCCCTCTACCATGTTTCACCCCCATGAAAAACCAACCTTCATATTCGTCCCCATTATTGTACACGTACACACCCCAGCCATGAATGTTTCCTTTGTACCAGTTTCCAGTGTATTGGCTCCCATCGGGGTAATACCTTCCCGAAATAGTTAACAGTCATTACCCAACAAGCAAAGGCTAAAGAAATGAATGAATTGACACACATACAGCTTAGCTTACATAGTCCCCCAGCCGTGCTTCGCCCCATTCAGCCAGTCGCCTCCGTACCTGGCACCATTCCCATTCTTATACCTGTACACCCCTAACCCAAACCTTTTACCCCGGAAATAACAACCCAAATAGAGGTCACCATTTGGTAGCACCGCACGACCACGACCGTGGCGCTCATTCTTGTCATTTCTTCCTCCATAGTACTCCTACTCGTCACCGTAGACAAGTTATAACAAAAATTATTAATACATACGTCACCAGTTAAACTTTTTATTACGTAACTGGCTTATAACTGGGTTGGCTTATTATTTTCTTTCTTTACCCCAATTGGGTTATAGCGAACAAGAGTTCCCTCACCAGGTTCCTCCCCTTCAATCTCCTCCTCACCGCGATCGCGATTTTTCATTGTGTGGTAAATTTATTTTTACTTTCGTGACGGATCAGTTGCCTAATAAGTTTGATGATAGACAAAAATGCAGTTTCTTACTAGCAAAGCAATCAAAATTATTAATGAATGGGCGTCTTGCATCTTACATCTCTCTGTGAATAGGAAATTCGCACAATTGGTAGAATTAAAATAACAGGAAATAGGTAGGAATACCAGAAGAAGCGTTTGTCACAATAGCAACTTTTTGGTTGAATAGATCAAGGAGAATCAAGATTGATGCCCCGTTGATTCTTTTGCTAATATAACGTACAGTAAAGCCTTCTTCGAATAGATTTTGATTTTAGTGGACAGTTTTTTTTCCTTTTTACTATGATTTCCATTATTCCATAATATAAAAAAACAATCTCATTCTGCATAGTAGAATTAAAGCCGCAACCACTATAATTTCCAGGAATTTCTAAACCGTATACATACGTTTCCAGTCAAGCAAACGGTCATCGTTAATAATAATTTTCCCAGTGTATGGCTCATTTCCCTTCAAATATTATAATAAAGCTTGCCTAGCTCTCTACAACCGATCATCGAATTTGCTTTGCACAGCTTAAAAAAAGTTCACGAATGTATGTAAATGCATGCAAAATTATGATTTGGTATTGTGATGAAATAATATTTTTGAATGCCTCTTTTACCTAAATATGTACATTCATTCATTACATCACCCTTAAATAATATTATGACCTGTTATATGGTTTAGTTAAATGAAAATATTACGAGGAAAGTGAAGTATGGTAGATAGAGTCAAAATAATAATAATACTAAAATCCTACTATAATAATCGCTATACATGCGCAGCTGAAATACAAAATTGATGATAAACATGTTGCATCGCTTTCTCCAACCTTTCTTCTCCTTCTTCAAGGGAACCAGGGAGCTTAACACTATTGACCTCCAACCTTGCCATGTATCCGATTCCCAATGAACCCGCGTCTCACAAAAAAGTTCACATGAGGAATGACCTGCGCTTGATTGTAAGACATTTGAAATAAACATTCTGACAGTAGGTGTAGACAGGGACAGACAGACACACATGTCCAAGTCATTGTTTCCTTGCTGTTTGCTTTAAACTCTATGTAATGGGAAATGTACATAATAACTCGCCAGCATTTCACTACGAGTGGTTGACTGAGTGGTTGAGCTGATGGTGTGTTCTATTGCGTGTACGCTTTATAATTCCATTGTTATTTTTATGCAGACTTTACACAGTACGCCGAAGAGAGACATAGATACACAACTTGCAAAATTATGTCAACGAGAGCGCGCATCAGCATCATGACTTCTCTTTATACTTGTCTTACATGTTTCTGCAATAAAATGCTCATGGCTCGTGAGTTGGTACTTTTGAGGATGGATGCCTGCATGCTCGAGTGAATGACTGGATAGATGATGATGGAATATAGAGACTACGAATACGAATGAATAAAACGGCTGCGAGAATGGAGAAGCGAATGAATAGTCCACTTGTTGTTGTCGGATTCGGGTAATATGGAATGGAATCTGTTTCATAGCCTTATTTCCTTGCCAAGTCATTTATTCATTGTGTGTGTATGCTAGACTTACTATTTTAGTGTTTACTTATAATCTTGGATTTTTATACCCTTTCATCATCACCACCATCATCTATTCTTGTAGCTTACCAGAGAGCTGCAGAAGAGTGCGATGTTATGCGCTTCAGTTGGTCAAACTGTGGTATGGAATGTTGAATGTATGGCAATGGCAGCGTAGTTCGTAATGTACATACATACCCACTAACAAGAGGACCAAAATCAGAGACGTTTCAGAGTAGTAATAATAGATTGGCTCAATGAAGCATTCCTGTGTTCTCCCATTTCTCCCCAATTTTTTATCCACGCTTTCATCTCGCTCCCATGCACTCTTATCGTTAGTTCTCTTTATTTTTTCTCTTTCCGCTCTTCTGGATAGCATGCAGCATTATAGACTGCATAGATGAGCTTTTTTACCAAACGAGTTTGTGCTTTTTATCCCTTTCATGTAGTAATAAAGCCTTGGAATTTAGTATATCATACTATGCGTGTCGGTGGTTTACGCCAAGTATAAGACATTAGGAATTCATGAAAAATTACAGTTGATGAGTGGATGAGCACACTGTGAAATATTTCAAGGGTTGAAGTGAAGATAACTCACATGTAGATTGAATCTGTGAAAGCCAGCGTATAATACGTATGTACACTGCATTACTATTTTCATGGAATAGAGAAAGGGGAAGAGGAAATGATCCTTTGGTAAATTTCCGGCAGTCGCAACTGGTTTGCCAAATATTCTTTTTTGAAGTCGTAAGCCAAAATTATTGGTTTCTACTATTGAATTCGTCTATTATTTAGGAGTAATGTAAAATCTGTGGAAATAAGAACCTTGAATGAATTTGCATCTTGGTTCAATGTGAGTAACTTATTTACTTGAATGAGAGAATATTCAGAAGAATTAGACTGTTTTTGCATTTCATACTCATTTCATTCAAAAGGGGGGAAACTAGCGACCAACGACTTGTTCTTGATGATTATATTATATAATATACATATTCATCAGTAATTTCTTTGTCGAAAATTATATAAGTAAAGCGTATTACATAAATCCCTTTTCCTCATCAACAAGATCATTAAGCACCAGACACCGGGTGCTTCCGTTTTACAATAAAGGAACATACATACTTCTTCAAATATGCACACACAACAGCATAGCGTGATATTCATACGTATATAATATCATTAAAATTTCATGACACTCATAAATGATACAAACTATGTTGTACATGTTAGGTGGTACAGTGGTACATAATCATAACAGAGGTATGACCCTTGTGGCATTATTTTCTCCTATAGCGTAATATCACTAGTGCGGCCGCAGTTTAGTTTTGGTGAAAGATTAACATGAGGAAAGAGAAAAAGGAGATTTTAGACGAGAAGGGATGACTCTGTTTGCAGTTTGGACACTGTACTATGTAACACACACTCTTACGATTGGGATGTATCTTTCACATTTACCACATTTACCAAACTAAACCAACGCAGCCACATTGACATCACTGGCTGTAAAAGAGGATAAGCAGGGCACCCCGACCGTTCAAAGTACATACAAATCCTTGCTATTATTTTAACGGTCATGTACAGTCCAAAAGCAAACGAAAACAAAGGCTTCTCACAATTGTCAGATTCACTCAAAGTAATAGTGACTATTCCACATAAGTAGTTGGTCGCACTAATTGAGGAGTGAAAGGAAGGAGGTGCTTTTTTAAAATAATATTTTTTGAAGCTTTTATTCCCTTCAGGATATCATTTTTTGGGTATTATTATTTTTCATAAATACTTACATTAACAAAAATTCTTCTTTCGGTAAGATAAAGTCCGCTAAAAGTAAAAAAAGGTAACTGAGGTTAAATTTAAATGTGTAAGAGGTAATTAATGAAAAGGCAAAAAAGGTTCAATCATTTAAAAGGTTAAAAGTATCGTTAAGTTGAATCACCCTCTATTAATGATGAAAGGATTACATAAAACTGAATTTAAAGTGCATGTAGTTATGTATAATATAGTGCATCCAAACCGTTATACAAGTGGGAATAAAGAAACCCGACAAAATGCTTGTGCAACGATAATAGTATGATAAACGATATCTACATTAACAACAACGCTTAAATTTTTACCATTCCATTAATATTTGATCACGTGAAATTTATTACAAGGTGCAACTGTAATAGATAGTACTTTCTTAAATGTGTCTACAAAACCGTAAATAATTCAAATTTGATATGCGCGAGCGTATGGTACATAAAAGGTGAAAGGACGTAAAAACAGGAACATATTATCGTCTAATGGAAACTTGCGGAACTAATATAGAATCAGATACCATAATGTTTTTTACTACTGTAGAACATATAATGGACGTAGAGTAGTAGTGAAAGCGGTTGTGAGTGATCAATCTTTGTGACTCTTTTCTCTTTTTTGTTACATGGCTATTTCCCCGGCGGTTCTGGTGTGCTGATCCTGGTCCCGTTGGAATTGGATAATATTCTGGCCTGTTTGCCTTCTCTCCCACACACATTTCTACCATTGCAACGACGCACTTACGTACGACGGGATCCCAACTTACTTACGTTGTCTCTAACTCCAACGGAATAAATGGCGACGTCTACATCGCTCTCGACGCCGACAACGATAAAATCGCGATGAATCCATTTATGTGGTCTTTTCGAACGACAAAAAATTGCATCTTTCCTGGGATACTGCTGCTGCTGATGATGATGACTGACGACAACAATGACGATGCCATATGCTCTTAATATGAATACACGACGGGATCTTTCATCATCATCGCCATCGCTCTTTTCCCATTGTACAACGGAAACACATTTCCATATTCAACTCCACGCAAAAAACCCTGTGACTCTTTTCATTTCCCATTCCTCATGCACGATGATCAATCCTCTTCAAATATGATGTCTTTTTATGGGAATCACAACACAAAAATGAAAATGCAAAAATATCCTTCCCTCCTGCAATCAAATTTATTTTCTGTATGCATTTGCCTGTTTTTGTGTGTGCTTTATGGTATTTTACGGAAAATGGCAATCTTTCCCCCATGCAGATCAAAAGCGAGTGGCTATTTGGAGCAATCGTGTGTGAAATATGGACATCCCTGGATGTACTCTGCTGCTCCGCCAGCATTCTCCATCTACTCTCCGTTGCTGTTGATAGGTAAAGTCTAACTTTTTTCCCAATCTCCCATACTTTTACACGAGCATAATCATGATTGCAAAAATACCCAAATAACAACAACAGTAGCCCAGCAAACACTGGATTTTTGACTGATCCTCTATCTGTTTTGCTTTCGTTGTTTTCATTTCCCATTATGTTCCCTTTTTTATCACGGCAACAGTCTAGAAAGCAACTGCTGCTGGTGATCTGATAATATACAGCTTTCAATATGTTCGCGGTTGGTTTGGCTGACTAAGAAAAATTATCTGTAGATCGGGAGAGCATATGAGGTAGCTAAAAAGTAATAATAATGCATACGGCTGTGGTGATAGGGGAAAGTAGTACGCAAATCGGCTGTCACTTCACGTTCACACGTTCACTTTCATTTCCCCACCAGAGGTAGGGATGGAGAGAGGACTCGTATGTTTCTCCTTTTTGTACTAGAATAGATGTCTATGGTACTGCTCCTGGTATGGTGAAAGTAAGTGAATGAGTGAACAACTAGAGAGGGTACTCTATCTCACACTCTCTTCCTGGTTCCATCCATTTATCTATATCCATCCGTGCACGTCGA
>JAHZMV010000950.1:0-14313 GCA_027743765.1 Coecobrya sp. COE2
ACACAATTTAGTTGAGTGTTGATAGTTCCTCTCCTGCAATTATCTTCGTTGAACGAATTCGTCTTCTTCGTTAAGTAATTTTATTTTGTTGCAAATGCTCAATTCGACTGGCTTGTCTGTTCTGTAATTGTTTATGGTTTTTACCTAAGCAAATCTCAACTCAGCTATTTTCGCTTGCCAGCAGATAGGTAGAACATTCAGATTTGGATTGTTAATGTTGAGACTTAAAACGATAATATAGCATAGGTATTAGGCATTTAGAACACAAGGAAAGTTAATTCTGCACTGTTAATTCTTGATAAATATATCTTTTTCAACAACGTGACATCGTCACGGAGGATTGGACACCACAAATGCATAAAAATAGTCAATCAAAAACTTTACCTGTCTTGAATTCTTCAGGAATATGTACAAATTGTATATCCACAGTTTCACATGACTAAATAACTCTGCTACATTGTAAATATCCGCATCACTAACTTTAAACTATTCAGTTCATCCGAACATCCAGTAGTACTTTATTATTACGTTCTTGGCAAATAATGCATAGTGATCAATCGGTAACACTTTGCAGAACAGAATATACACAACTTCCTTTTTTCCCAAACCAATTACAATTACACCTGCAATGAAAATTATTTCTCATGAAGCGACAAGGTAATTTTTGTGTACAAATCTTTGTATGGGAATGTAAAAGTTAAAAAACATCTTGTGATACTGTAAGGATTACAAATCTCCACATACAGACATTCAGTAATTTATTTCATTAGGCCAATTACCTCACAAAAACCTTTTGCTTCAGCAACACCACCACCACCACCAAACAGTAGTCATCATCATTATCATGTTGATACTGTAAAAGCAGAAGCGTACATACGATTATTTTTAGCTCCTCATTATCATCGGTTGTTAGTCTTTCGGTTAATTTAACATTTAACAAGAAAAGAATAATGTCATTGCTCCCAAAAAATAAGGATGATGAGAGAATCCAACTGTACGTTTATAAACGTGTAAGCACTACTGTGAGAGATTCTGTACCTATTTGCAGCTAATTTTCGACATAAATAAGATAAAAATTTCAACCACAGGAGATTCATTTTTGTATTTTATGAATGCTACTATTAACATCATCAGAATTTTGCTGAAAATGAGAAATAGAGAGAGAGAGACGGTAGATTAAGCAACAAGTTTTCTCGAAATAGCATACTGTGAGTCATCAGCCAGCAACATCATTAAATCCGTCTTCATCGTCATCAGTCAAACAATCGGCCACAACAACAATGGAGTGCTAGAAACAAAATGTCCAATTCCACACCAAAATTTGAATAGGCATGCAAAAATAATATAATATGCTTATAGAAAGACAAACAAGTAAAAAAAGATTTTTTTCCATTCTGAACAATTACAACAATGAATTTGCGAAAAAAAATATCGAGACGACGACCATGCAGATTAATTCTTTTTTTAGAGAAACATTATATAAAAAAGTTGTTCACCAAATGTGGCGAGGGAGAGAATAGGATTTAAGTTTATGACAAATGCTTAAAAATTACATTATGAACAAAAAAATTAGCCTTTCTTTTCACAAAATGATAACAATAATCATGAAGAAACTTGTGGTAAATGAATTATCTAATGATGGGATGCCTTAAAATGAGCTGCAGCTGTTACAAAAAATAATAATTGCTGTTTGTTCAAAAAGCAGCGTAACTGCAGTATAGAAAAGTGTACAAGTGAAGCACAATAAAAGAATGCGAGGAAAATTACGCTTTCTGATAGCAATCCAGGCTATACTTAAAAACGTATGCCATTAAGGTAATCTTTTAACAACATTTGTGAATTTCAAACCATTGTTACCATTTTTAGTATTTGTGTTGGCTTATTAAATATAATTTACTTCTTTTTTTCCTTCCTTCGGTGAGTTGATGTACTCTGTTGTGTGAAGAGGAAAAAGAAAAAAATGAGTCTCATCATAATCACCAAAATTTGTGGTTTTTACAAATAAAAGGGTAGAGAATATAATATTGTTTGCTTTGCATATTATGTCAACTTCAACTTACAATAATAAGCCAACAGCGTGGTTAACTAGAGATAAATTATTATAAGGACAAAAATTGAAATCTTGCTTGGTACTGTTCTAACTTTGTGGACTCTGTATATGCTCTTAGGTAACAAGTACATAATATAAATTAGCCTTACATAATTTAAGAAAGGCAGCAGGTAGCCAAACAGTTTGCAAACAAACTCATTAAAGAAAGTATTTTGTCCTTCAAACATTCATAAATGCATCCCTAACAGCATTCTCATGCATCAAAGCGTCATGGATAGTAAGAAATAAACGTTAGTGACAAGGAAGAAGGTATTGGGATTAAGAGAATCGTACTGGTAGCAGCTCTCATTCATTTTTAGTCAGCAGATCGGAATTATTAGAACCCTATGTATCTCTTGTTCTGACTGAATCATTCTCGCACAAGCTCTTGGAAATTTTTTTTTCCAGATTTCGGTCACAGTGTACGGAGACGATGATGGAATTATGATGCTTTATGTGAAGGGAGGATGCACAAAGTGTTGTGGTGGTGGTTCTACTTATGTGTGGCTTTGCAATGGCAAGTTAGTCTGAAGTAAAATTATGGACAAATTACACTGCGGTTTTATTTCATCTAACCTTTTTGGAGACTAGAGATACACGAATGGATCTAGCTTCCTCGAAAAAATGTTGTTTAGGCTTTCTCACAATTTTTATCGGTTGTTACATGAATGTATTCTGTTGGTATTCTGTATTTAAGCAGTGGCAATTAGTATCCTACTTATTGTCGATGCAGTAGTATTGCTGAATTAGTGGAATTGTTATTGAATGTTTCCATCAATGATGGTAAGCTGTGGCAAGCCAAGAAACAATACATTGGTTAATCCACCTGAATCGGTTTCCGGTTTTTATTTTCAATTTCCTTAATTTTCTTAGTAATAGTAAGAAGCTAAAGTCCAATTGAATAAATTTTCTATTCTAAATAAGGCACGTTGTTCTTCTTACTACCATTCCTTTGTAGGCATATATATTTATTTAGTAATAATACCCATCCCTTCTAGGCAAGATTAAATTGACTTGAATCAATAAAATCTACATTTGCTACTCGTCGTCTACCTGCTATTCCTATTATTACCATATGAATAAACTCTGCTAAACTACGTAGTGTACACGCTCATCTTATCTTTCCCTCTCCTGCAATTGCTTAAGCTCATTTCATTTTTCATTCCTTTCCCCACTTGAAAAATGGAAATGAGTATAAAGGATTCTACAGAGTTAACCCCTCACACCAAGCCTTACTTTTATATCCAGCAGCAGGTAGACCGATATTTTCCATCAATTTATGTATTATCATTCTCATCATCGTCATCCTCTCTACTTGCTTTTTCTTGGACAAACTTTGCAAACGATGAGCCTAAATTGAAAACACACTCTTCTCTCTCGGCCTTATTTGTTTTCTATTATAATATTGAATGAGCTTGTGCCACTGAGCCGCTTGCTTTTACTTATGCCGTACCTTCCAGGAGAAAAGCTTCTTGGAAAAACGAATACATATCCTGTACCAGCCTTTGAACTTATATAAATATATGGCTTGGTGGTAGCATAACGGTTTTGTCTGGTAGTTTCAACTCAACTGGCGGTAAGTAATGTAACTAGACGCTATATAAATTGAAAGCGAGAGAGGCAAGTAAAAAGTAAGCAAGTCATGCTAACAAGACTGTGATGATGACGGTGATACATTGGCATTTCTTAAAAAAGAAAGGCAAAATGACAAGGGAAAATAGGTAGACACACAGGAAGGAAAGAGGAAAGAACGTCGTTGGTAACAACAACAAGCCAGAGAGAAGAAGAAGCAGGTATATAAGGTATTACCTGCATAAATGAAAAATTGGGCTCTAACTTAAACTTCTAAGGATGATGATGAGAATGAAAAGTAAGCAAAACAGAGTACAAACTTTATCCATTTACCCAACATACATATCTGCTGCTAGTCTACCTGTGCAAGATTACTGAAGATTGTCTGTATCCAATAATACCATGTGTGTGTGTGGATCTACTTGATATGCATTTTCTCTCATCATCATCTTGATTTTTTTCCTTCTCCATACCAAGTAATCTTCGTCAATCTAGAACGGAAAATGCTGGTACGATTCACGGATGAAAATTCAGGGTGGATGAGAGGATCCTTGTCGTCCGTCGTTGTTGATGGGATGTTGTTGTTTACAATGGAAATAATGAAAGTCTGTGCGCTGCTTGCTGTTGCTGGTTGTAAATAAGAAGAAAAAGGAAGTGAATGTATATAGAGCACTTATCAAAGAAAATAAAATTGGCTAATGGGGATCACAAGCAATTTTAGAGAAGCACACACGACAGAGGACTAACAAGGTTTTCCAGTAAAATGGCAATTTTCGGTGAAAACCGATAACAGCATGAGACATGATGATGATGACTGGGATGATGAGAAGGATGAGTTTCTGTGTAGAGAGGAGAAGAGCGTATTACACATGCATAATATATTATACATTAACATAAACCCGTATAACATTAGGCAACAAATAAGTATATTTAGGCACATCAAATTATGTATGTGTATACTTAACTGCTATACTACTTTTCTTTTTTTCTATCAAGTCAAATCTAATGCATGGTAAGAAAAACTTGAGAATGAAATTGAAAGTGAATAGTAGGCAGGCACATAGAGACATCAGTGCACTTATATATTATGTAGGTGTATGTACCTTATGATATGTTAAAGCTTAAGAGAGAATATTATGACAATAATGATGACGGTGACTGGAAGGCAATAATGGATGGAACGGATGAATTGTGTGTGTGCATCTCATACATTATATTGGGTACTTACTATCCGTTCTATACATAAAGAAAGTATTATTATTATTGTGTGTGTGTTCAAGAAAAGGAAGTTGATTTGTTGAGAATAAGTGTGCGCACAGTGCATGCCTCTGTATGTGCATGTGTATCAACTTTTTTCTTGTGTAAACACCCGTCATTCATTCTCAGTTTGTAACGTAACTACTACATACACACATATACAAAATCTACAAAGTAGCGTCATTATCATCGTACTAGTAGCTTCATCTTAGTAGCCGTAGCAGAAGCTTCTTTTCTATACTCGTCATCATCACGAGAATGAGTTTCTTTAGAAAAAGCCAGGTAAAGTACACAAGCAAGGAGAGTATATGCATGAGTATATATGATCCTGCCCATATATTATATAGGTGGGTAGGTATATGGATATGTCTCATCACATTATTATCAATTGCCTCAAAAGAAAGAAACTTGTTTTCACTTTCTTTTCCCTTCTCGTCTTCCTCAGAGCATTTTATACTTTCTTCTTGTCTGTCACCAACGAACCGCAATGTCTGTTGTGGGTATAATGTATGTACATATACACAAAATAGGAGAACGTGTAAAAAGAAATGAGAGTACATACATATCTACCTGCTGCTGCTTAAGTAGTAAGTTAAGTAAAAAAAAGGGTTAAAAATAGAAGGAAGCGGATGCTACTCCTACATAAGCATGCATGAAAGTTAAAGTAAATATCTTTGTATCGTAGTACAATATCCATGTGTGTATTAAAGAGAGAGAGAGAAGAGATGCTGATTCTGCTACTGTTGTGCTTCTTTTTACTTACTTTTTACTATTTTGTACTTTCCTTCATGTGAATATTGGCTCATTCGTTTGGGTGGTGGTGGTGGTACATCAACTCTTTCTCTATGCCGAGAACTTGTTCACTCTCGTTTTGTCGTCGTCGTTCTTTGTCGTCCCAGGCATGATGATGATGAGACAGGAGTACACAGTACACATATTACCCAAGCAAGAGAGAGAGAGAGAGAGCTGCACACACTTTTCTAAAAAAAGGAATACATACATAGAGAGAGAGAGACAAGAAGAAAGAAAGAATAAAAGGGAAGGCGAGTAAACTTAAAAGCTAAATCTCATATCTTTTCTTTTCTCTCTCTCTCTCTCTCTCTTCATCTCCTTTTTTGCTTGCTTCCATCGTGTAACTCCCAATAAAAATTGTTCGTTTTTTAAAAAGTCGTCCGCTCCTGTTGTACTTTACATTTTACTTTACTTCTTTTTAGTGTGCAGCAAACCTATACAGAGAGAGGCAGGCACACACGTTGGGAAAAAGTAATATGTATGCAAGCATGATCATCATCATCGTGATCGTCATCGTCGTCATGATGTAATGTAATGGATTGCATACATACCATCACCACTACTGCCACCGCCACCACCACCATCGAATTTTGCTTTTACTTTATTTTTACGTGTACGCGTACGTACGTTTATCTCTCGCTGCACAAATCGAACCAAAAGAAAAGAAACGAAGGAACGAACGACGGCATATCAATTGAATCCAATCCAGAGAAGCTTTTAAGGCCTTCATTATATTTACACAAGTTGGCTCACGGTTTGGTTACTACCACCACTGCTTTCTCTCTCTCTCTCTCCATATCCTCCTCCTCACAGAGAGAAGCAGCACAAGAGCGAAAGAGTACTAGACTACTTATACGACATGACACAATATATTTTCCCTCTCTGTCGTTCTGATTTTCAAATCATCTGAATTTACTTATACATTTCACATTGTTAGCTTACCTCTATCCCTTTCTCTCTCTCCACTTATTCTACCTTCTCCTCATATGTAATACCAATCTGCATCTCAATATCCGCCTGGTACTCACTTCTTGTCTGCTCTCTACTGGTGAATAGGCACCAATTTATATTCAGAATAAATTATGCTCAGCAGTTGTTGTAGTAGCAGCCGTAGAGATGTACGGGTTTTGTAGGCGTAGGCGAAATATATGTGTATGTTCCTTTTCCACTGCGACGTATTTTTTGTCGTCTTCCTACTTAAGTGGTGTCAATGCTGATGATAGTTAACTTAACCTAAGGCTAACACATGCACATCATCATCATGATCAGCACGGTATAAAAAATAAGTCACTCATATCATCTTATAGATATAAATATTTATAATCATGTATGGAACACATATACCACTGTTACTTACATAAACACATATTATTATTATACAGAGAGATGGAAAGCAGAGATTTTCTCCTTTTCTAGCACTCATTCTTACACAAGAGAAAAAAATATAAAATGTATTCCCATTCCCATAATGCATTACTGCTTTTATTCCCAACATGGTAATACGTGTGTGTGTCTGAGAAAATGTAAAGAGATTGGTTATTTGAAAAAGGTACACACATTAAGAAAAAGAGACCACACCACCACCGCCACTGCCATCACATCACCATTCCATGTAGTTATCCAAGCAAAACGAAAGTAAAGTACAAATTCATTTTTGGAAGGAGAACGGAGGTGGAGGAGCTATATATGCATTTTATTTTGTGTATTTGATGGGATGAAATAAAAATATGTATAAAGTGTATATTTATATATGTATTTTGAATCTCTTTTTCTCTCGTCTCTGTTGTATGTGTACAAGACATGATTGGGAAATTGCAAATCTTTTTTCTTTCTGTGTGACTGGAGAAGAGAGAGAGAGAGAAGTAAACGAAGGAAAACCAGAAGAAGTAATGTAAAGTAATGTTGTAATGTAGAAAAGAGAAAGAGAGAAAGAAGCAGCAGGTCCATGACAATTTTTTATTCCCTCGTTTCATTCGAGTGTTTGTCTGTGATGTCAGATGAGAAAGAGAAGAGAGGGAATGCTTTATATATAATATCCTTCCTTTTACACCCTTTTTTCTTCTGCCTTCTTCAGCAGAAAAATATATAAAAAAATCTGTGTGATGCCTGCATTTTTTTCAAAAGCAAGCCTTGTATATTATGCATCACTGGTCTGATCACCATTTTCTTTTTTTTCTCTTTCTCCTTCTTCGTGTGCTCCTCCTAAGCATTCTGCTCTTGTCAGCCGGAACGTAAGTAATGTATAAACGATAACAGGAATAGTATGTGTGGAAGAACCAACAGTCCTCATATACGACTCCTTCCACAAAACTCCTTCTTTTCCAAGTCGAATGCCATGATTACTGGGAATTCACTAAAAAGTAAGAAGGAAAGAGAGAGAGAGAGTCTTCGGGAACGAAAATCTCGTACATTCATCCATCCGTCTAGATCCCTTTTTATTCTTTTTTTTTCTCAACAAGCATCAAGTTTAGAATTGCATCATTTTGGGTTTTATACATAGATATTTTTATTTAGCTTTCCTTCACTTCCACCACCATCACCGTGCTGACTGACTGCATATAAATGTTTGTGAGTGTGTTGGAAATTAAATTCATTCAGATCAGGAGACCTTTTAGCTCTCCATATATACATACATACCGTAAGTGCTAACTTGTACACATTAATAGTTTCCCTCTCCTATCTGCCAACCACTGAATTCCAGTTACTTTCATTTTGAAAAGGAGAAAAATATGTTGCTTTCATTCTTCTCTGTATATATTTTACTTTGTGTATACATTGGGACGATTCTCTACGGAAAAAATTTTTATTTTTAGCTAGGTTTAGATTTCCAAACGTAAAGGTAAAACGCATAATATCACACCGTCACGTCACGCCCAAAATTCTCTCTGACTCTTTTTCATTCATCCCTTTTTAAAATCTCATCTTTTAGAACAAATAATGGCGGAATAAATAATATGAGCGAAGAAAGGTGTTTAGGAAAAGCAGAGTAAGAATAAACACACATATACCTACACATGAACAGATTCCCGTTTTTATGAAAGGAAAAAAATAGAAAGTGAATTTCTTTTAACAAAAAATAAAAAAAAATATTACCATCAGTACTTTTAGTTCCTTTTTACATGAAAATTGCCGACTTGTTGTGGAATTGAAGTGATGGAATTTTCAAGAAGAAAAGGGAATAAAGGTGACAAGAAAAAAACTTTTTTAAGCTGCTGAACGTTTTGTGGCACAACACACCCCTTGCACCGTTNAAAAAAATATTACCATCAGTACTTTTAGTTCCTTTTTACATGAAAATTGCCGACTTGTTGTGGAATTGAAGTGATGGAATTTTCAAGAAGAAAAGGGAATAAAGGTGACAAGAAAAAAACTTTTTTAAGCTGCTGAACGTTTTGTGGCACAACACACCCCTTGCACCGTTGCAAGTGTAGACTCCCTCCCATTCCCATCACACAATTTCACAAGAGACAGTTTTGAGTGAGAAGAAAAAGAAAGGAAAATTGCTTGTATAATTCTTTCCAACTGTATGAATTTCAATTACTTTATTTCCGTCTTCTGGATGATGTCTTTCTCTCCTTCTATAAAAAAAAACTACTGAATTGTTTGCCTGTGTTTCTTGCATGAAAATGGATTCTAACGCCAATGATGGGCGGATGGTGATATTGGTGCGTAAAATGAGTCCATTCATTCTAAAAGTAGCAATAACCAAATCAGTTTCTTTTTGCACGGGGAATCGGAAAGAAGTGAGAAGAAAATCAATTTTGATTTTTTCAAAACTATTATTGGTCTTCAGGCGAAAGAGAAAAAAAGTTGTTGCAAAAAATATAGGCTCGGGTTCCATTAAATTGCCCTTTTAACTACAAGCCACCTCGTAGCAATTGAATTCCGTATATCGTTCAACTATATAGCATAGCAGTAGTGGATTACATAACAGAGGTTCATTTACGAGTCTAGAATTCATTCTTGTTGGCGGTGATGGTGCTTGGGTGGAATGGTAGTGTTTGCTTACTTTGTGATATTATGTATGTAAATGCGGGATATAACTGGTTTTATTTGAATGGTTGAAAATCTGCATACAAAGTACTTTCTTGCCTTGTCTAATACCTATGTCTATATTGTCCACAGACGTATATCCACAACTCTTCTCACTATACGGCATACGCACAGCAGAAATATACCTTGTGCCGTGTTAGAAAAGAATGAATATGACTGTTGGTGGTGCAATTTACATTTATTATCCCTTCTATGATTATTACCTCATCAATTGAGCTTTTAATAGGCTTGTGAATGACCGTAGGAAATGATTGTTATTGTTACGATTATTACAGTTTACCGGTGATCCTGTCATGTTACTCGCGTACTTAATGTATAGACATGCTTGCAGCAGGTATAATGCATAAAGCCTTTAGTATTATGGATATTTTTGTAGTAGACAGGTACAAGTATAAAATTCATGTTTACCTACAAACCAGGATGTGATACGCTACTTGTGTCATATTGGAATCGTTCTTTTGATCCAACTTTTGATTTTGGTTTTCTAGGTAGCATAAAGATCATACACGAACGAACGACAGATCAATTTTAGTTTGGTTTCTATATCCATTCACGTTAATTTTCCTTTACAAGGTTGGCATTAAAGTTATTATAATGAACAATCTTGTTGAATGAACGAACAATAAAAACATTTAAAGGAAAATGAATTACTACTTGTGAATAGTGGACGTATGCATATGTTTACTCTGATATGACAGGGGTGTTAAAGGAGTAGATAATACCAAAATGCCAGCGAAAGAACGCACTTTAGTTCATGCTAGGTGCTCGTTTAGTAATGATAGAGAAGCAGAACATGAGCATAATGATATGATGAAGGGAATCAAGGCTGAGGATTGAGGATCATCATCATTTGAGTAAATGAACATTTTATGATGAGCTGTCAGAAATCTTTATTTTTTACGGCTGATTCTCAATATTGGCTGCACAGGAGGAAGTCAAGGTAAGGTTCCTACAGTAAGTAAGTATTTATTTATGGATGAGCCACTTACATACATACAACTGGTTTGATTAATGTTATATGACTATAAGAAAAAAAACGAACAACAAGCACACCGAAAAAGCTTGATGAGGATTCTCAGTAAATGAAACCAGTAAGAACATGATGTGATATGCTATTTTATTATGCAGTATATTATATATGGTTTGAATTTAAAGATATGACATGGCTGCTTGCAATGAGTTTAAGCTCAATTAAAAAAGTGGATGAGCATCTACAAATGCATACGTAGAATACCCACAAACCACAAGGAATCTTTGTTTCACAGCTGGTAACCAACGAAAACAGACAATCGTAATATTATACATTTCTTTTTTTCTCTAGTTGCGTCATATTATTATGAACCATGGCCATCCACAAGAGTTTATGCGTGGTCTATATAATAATAATGATATATATGAGCAAATTAAAAGCATATAATGCCTTATATTTAAGGCAAATTAACAAATTGTACTACGTAAAATTTATATTTTAAAAGTGTTTGTCCGTTTACCGTTTTTTAACAGTATTTAACACAGTATTATTGTACCCACCTTGTTTCTGCGCGTTGCCCGATTTCTTCCACATAAAATTTGGGAAATGTTCATACTTCAGTATTCGCATTTGTGAAAAATACAACTGAATTCCACAAGGAATTCCATTCCAGTTCCTTTCATATACTGCATGACAATCTAAATAAAATAAATAAAAAAGGGATTTTTATTAATGAGGAAACTTATAAGGATTAACATTCATTTACTTGGCCCCGGAAAGCTTATGCCCTTCTCATCCTCATTTCCTTTTTACTGCATTTTATTTTTTATTGAGTACGTGTGCTAATATGTACACTGTGCTCTTCATTCACATTGCACACTTTAGCCTGGAGTAAGTAGAGCAAAGTAAGGGAAAAAATGAAAAGGGAGCGAAAAAAATAGCTGAATCACTTAATTCTCCAACAAGACCTTGGAACTGTAATTTCTCATCACTGTATATTTGCTCTCAACATTAATAAAAATCCACCACACCACCACGATAACAGTTTTGCTCAGCAAATCCACTTTCGTAAAATACATCGAAAATCTTCGGATTCGTAATCACTGAAGCTGTATGATTCGTTGAATATTCATGAAATTAATGAAAATAAGGAGGAAAGAGGACAGTGAAGAGGAAGGTGGCATTAAATGATGATGCTGACGAAGATGTTGTGTGTATATAAATATATACGTATGCGGTGTGGATATAAAAAGAAGGGGAAAATAAAAAATGCTTTCATTAATTCGCCTTTTTTCCTATTTTTATCGAAACCTCCTTTCCTTCCTTGATCCTTATCTGTAGCATTGCATTTGACATCAGGACTTGTATACCAATACTTGAGGCAGTTTTTTCCCGACTCGCGTTTAAAACTTTTATTTTTTTATTATATGCCCTCTTTTAAAAGTTATCAGAGTGAACGACAAAGAGAAATAAGCTGACGTAAGGCAGAAACTTTTAAATAGTTTCCTTGATATTGCTAATGAATGAATATAAAAATTGATGATGATGAGAGTAATCAACGTAAACTTTTTGTTTATCGCGTTGTCGTTCCATCTACAGAAAAAAACGGACACGAAGATTACACTTTTTATTCAAGTAGGATAGATACACATTATACTCTTTCTGATTCTAAATGAAAAAAATTATCTAATCTATGACGACAATGCCTGTACACGTAATTTTAATTAAAATTCTCTCCATAAAAGAAGAAAAAACGAAAGCATAAAAATGTAAAAAGACGACGAGGATGGTGGAGTGATCATCGTAAAAATAAGTATACACGAGGACAGTAGTGCAGTTCAAATGCATTTCCAAGGCCAAGTTCAAAAACTTTTCCATCAAACGATTGAATTTCTCTCTTGGTTATTTCTAATTTCATTTTATGTCCTTGTCTGCCTGCCTGATTGCCTTCTCTCTCATTCTTTTCATGTTGGTATTTCACTGATACATTTTTTCGTCGCTTTTTTTGTAAAAAGAACTTACTCCAACACAAACACAGCATCTTATTCATCATCATTAAGCTTATGACCCTACTTGATGCTATTAATTAATCGGCAGAGAAAATAATGATTAGTATACACAAACGGGTGGGGAAGGGTGTTCAATGTGAATCCACTTCTTTTTATTTGCCCTTTTTAATTTTATGCACTGCTTTTTTACAAGACAGTCTCCTTCCCGCATCCTCCACGCATTTCTATGATAAACTAGAAGATTTTTTTTTCGTTTTCATTTGGAGGAGAAAAGATTAGATTAAGGACAATGAGCGGTATTTTTTCTGGGGATTTCATGGGTGTTGCTGGGATGGTGTGATGGTGCTGCTCCGAATCCTTTGATGAGGATGACGATGCCGAGGTTGATTTAATTTTTATTTTTAAAAGACTCGCTATACAGCAACAACTTACTTGCTTTGATATATATTTTCTGCAAGAGACGAACGAATGTCAAAAAAGAAATGAATGAGTGAATGAATGAAAACGTATTTTAGGAAGGAAGGAGGAGATGCCTCCATGATGATCATCATGACGTTTCAAGGGAAATTGGCAGCTGTTATTGTGATATGATGAGATTGTGTGTTGTGTCGGCATTGATCCAGTGCACTGTTGAGAGAGAACTAGGGAAAAAATACAGGGTATTTGAAAGAAAGAAAACTTTTTTTTTCAGTAGGAGGGTGTCTGCTTCTTTGATGATGATAAATAAAAAAACGGAACAAGAGAGAGAGAAATGGAGAAGCTGGTTAGTTTGATGAGAATTGAATCAGCTTGTGTGCAATTCAAGAATGGAGAAAATATCAATTAATGCTAATTGCATTAAGGGTGCGTTTTTTGGTTTCATGATGAGGTTGATTGAAAAAATAGAGGTGGTGAGCAGAAATGGGGATTTTTCTCGGAAAATAAAAAAATGGGGTGAGATTTCGTGTCCAGAAGTGCGTTAAGTTTTAATTCAGAGTTAATAAAAATCAATTTCCTTATATATGTATGTATTAGGGATTACATTATGGCAATTTTTTACATTTTGCAAAAAAAAAACTTGCGAGTTGTATTTCTGTCAGTAGCGGAATATAATAAGGATAATTAATTGTTCTATATACATCGTTACATATTTTCTGAATAGTTGTTGTCTTACGATTAAGTAATATCGTAATGATTCAGGTGGAATAAAGGAAGCATCCGCTGTAGGAGGTCTTGTCAATTTCATATCGTTTGGCACGCTCTACTTCCCTTCCAAGAAGCACGTATATATAGTTCACTGTAAATCAGAAAGAGCCTAATAGATTACATAGGATAACGAAACATTCATAGCACTTAGCACCGTTTTACGAAAAGCACGTTAAATCAAAGAAATATTAGCTCCGTTTCCTGTTGTACCTAAGCAAGCGTATCCATAGACCAAAAGGGTAACATTTCATTCGGCGCAGTCAAGAGTGTTGTTCCAAGGAAGGAGCCGCCATCGAAATAATAATAATCTCTATTAAACCATTCTTGCTATTCTCTTTCTTTATTCATCGCTAATCACCATCTAAAATGAGACAAAAGCTGGCACC
>JAHZMV010000951.1:0-58345 GCA_027743765.1 Coecobrya sp. COE2
TTTAAACCTTTCTTATTTTAAGTTAATTCAAATTTTAGTATACCTTGAAGCTACATTTTTTTAGTAAATGCCTAAAGTTATTCATTGTATGGTGAATAACCCTGTATACAGTCCAAAATGATTAAATCAAAGATTAACGATACAACCTATGCTATGAAAATTAACAAAAAAGATTGTGAGCAGATTCTCTGGTAAATCGTCCTTCCATATTATTTGAACGTCAAATTCTCAAACAGTAAGGATTTTGAGATTAGCTATTTGCAAATTATATTTCTTGACGGAAAAAAGAAAACCCGTACTACGTGACCCCATGATAATTTTTACAATGTTTGGTGTGAAGTGGAATGGCTTTTGTTAGTAAAGTTCAAAAGTAGGAATGAAAGAAGGAAAACGGGAAAGATGCACTTTATCTAAATCTTTAGATTAAAGTCCTATTGTATTACTACTGCTTTGTCTTTTCTTTCTCTGCTTTCTTATTGAATTTTCTAACGTCTTTAGAGTTTATATTCTTAATTCTCATTATAATTGAAAACAACTCATCAAGCAAGAAACGAAAGAAAAACACATTTATTTATATTAGTAGAAGCATTAGGAGAATAGCAGCGTAAATAGTGTCGATGAAGAAATCTGCTTTCTATTCTTACAACCACCACCACTTCCTCTGGGGCACAGAGTCTCATCCTTCGAATATACGAAGTAATTCTCTAGATTATAGGAAAAACAAGCTTTAAATTTAATATGTAGTAAATGTAAAAATGTATAGCTATGCAAACCTATTCGTCACCCTCCTCTTCATTTACGATGACGTGGATTCTCAGTTAAGCTACTACAAAATGTGAGCGTAAATACAAACAGATAAAAGAAATTATAAGCTACCAATCCGCAGAAATTTTCCCATATTTTCATATTTTTCCCTTAAAAACAGTATTTTCGGAGATTATACAATACAATATCTAATTTTGATAAGAAAATGAAAAATTCATGATGAAAAAATGAGTTTAAATGGATGTTTTGTAAAAGGAAAGTTCTCATTATTAAGCTGCTTTGTCCAAACATGCTATAAAGTGAAAGAACATACAACTCAACAGATTTCGGAGAAACTCCGCGTTCATGTTTGCAAAAGTATCAGTTATGCTTTCTTTATGGGTTTATTTAATATTGCTCCAAGAGTAAACACTTCTTTCCCCTTTTCCGTTGTTTTTAATCATTATTATTATACGGGCTGCACACTGTTGTGCACAAACAAGTTATATTAATATGATGGCCACTTTCTATAACCATTTTCAACCCTGCCTGTGTGCAGCTTAAAACGAAAGGAATAATGAAGGAAGTAGAGAAAGAGGACAAAGATGATATTCATAAGTAGTATATATCATAGCGGAATTAAGCTACATCATTTCTTATTTCTGCTTCCCCCTTTGATATCATCCGACGTGCTGTCTTAAGTAATTTGTTACATGCCTCTCCTCTCTTGCTACTTTATATACCCTTTTCCCAAACGAAACAAAAAAATGTCTTGAAGAATACGTGCAGGACTCATAAAAATACCTATATAAGCATTTCAGTCTTCCTGTAATATATTTTGTTCAGACTGCTTTATTTAGCGGTATTATCCCTTGGATATCAATGCATACTGCTTTGTTTTGAAAAAGCGCAAAATATACTTAGGTAATAGTTTATTTAAAGTTTCCGGACAACTATTATGCTGATTTATATGATATTTATGGATTTTTCTTGTCTCTTCTGTGTTTCCGTGTTATGTGTAAAGTCATAAAATTACACTCAATATTTTAAAATGTTTTAATGAATGCCTAAATTTATATTAATTGTGGTCTGGAAATGCATACAAAAAGAAACTCAACCATACATAGAATCGAAATTTAAACCCTTAATTTTGGTCAAAAAGGGTTTTTTGCTATGCACCAAGTAGCCAAATAGCATAAGGTGTCTACACTACTGCAATTTTTCTCATGGGCCACTGGATTTTCGGTAACATGAAGAAAGTCGGAAATACTATTGATCAAGGAGGGGCACGCCTGAATAAACTTCCTTGACTTGTAGTAATTTATATAATAAATACTGTTTACAGTTGCCAGCACTAGTAGCACTTAAAATTTTCTGCTTTTAGAAAAAAATCTAGCGTACCTACTGCGTGTTACGCTCACTTGCCAAAAACACTGGTGCTTACAGTTGCGGCGACATTCTCTTTACTTTCTCCTTTCTCTCGTCCTCATTTAATCTACAAGATCACTCACTCACTTTCTCTCTCCCTTTTTTCCTTTCTGCTTTTTTCTCTCTCAATTCATTGAGCTAACTAATGCCAATAAAAATACCTGGTTTTCCACTGCTACTTAGCAAGTACAAGGCTCTTCCCACTTTCATCGAGACAGTGCTCGTCAGGGAGAAAGTGACTGCTATATAGCTTACATCTTTACAAACCTAACTTGGTGTGACTGCTCAAATGCGAGGCAACATTAGCAACCCGGAGAGTTGAGTGAAAGGAAAGAGATGGTAAAAAAGAAGGAAAACTTAGGTGTTCCACATCAGTGGAAGCGAATGATTAATCATTTAATCGATAAAATGACGTGTGAAGATTCCACTCTCTTTTTTCTGTCTTCTTCTCTTTATCATACTTGTGTGTTAAAAAGAACTGGGAATTCGGCTGGGGTGTGATGATGATGTGATGAACAGCAAACGAGAAGATAGCAGCAGGGATGGGAAGAAGAGATGAGGTATATTTTTAAAGATTGCTATCATAAAAGAATGCAAGTTATAATAATAAATGAAAGGTTCTCCTACGTCTACTACTACCACCACGCATGCCACCTTCAATCTACATAATACACACGGTACATACATATTTTCCTTTCCATTATACCTGTCTGCTTATGTACACCTTATATAAATTTCACTTTATAAATTGATATTTATCATAAATAATATAGACAAAAATGTTACACTACAATAGATAAATTTACATGTTTTCGTGTTACTAACAGTGAAACTACACACAGATCCTTTATGGTATTTAAGCGCGTCAGCCTAAATGATTTTTGTGTGAAGTTATTAGACAAGGCTTAAAGCGTAATATTTCATGAGAATAAATAAATGATAAATGTCTCCTGATAGAAAAGCCTTTCGTAACGAATACTGTCATCATTAACATTATGATCTTCCGTTGTAGCTCATGTTGCTGTCGTGTGTCATTCTCGGTAGAGCGTATAAGCATCAGCATAAGGGTAGAAGAATCAGTTGATGCGTACATTATTATTAGCTTTGACTCACACCACTGAGCGAGCAAAGCTTGTAAAATTGATCTCATTTGAGGGCTAAAATGATATTAATGATGTTGTGGGCGTAAGTCTCCCCAACTTGCGACTGATAATAATAATAATGAGCTTTTCTGATTTTCAAGGTATTACACAAACAAATTAATGTGTTCGTTTGCCAGGTGTTGTTCCAAGAATTTGTTTCTCTAAAAAACTTTATGCTATGATAATTATTATTATTATACTGTGTTTAAAGGTAAATGATATCATAAAGTTTGACATTTTGAATAGAATTCAGAGCTTATATCAATATCATGTCAATTATATTATCATGTTACATTGTGTACAATAATTACAACTCTACATTTAACAAATTCTATGGTCTTATGGAGTGATGCACTACAGTTGTATAAAACTTACGGTAGCTGAAAACTGAAAACATGACTAATGCCCATTTAATTCTTTGCTAACATACCGTATGCCGTATGCGGTTAATTACTTTTAAAACGTTATATTAAACTCACAGGTAGAAAATGTGAATTTGCCGTGATTTAAGCTACATCTCGGGAATGATAAGTAAACTGCGCTAAAGTGGTTTAAAAAATGAAAATTGAGTAAGAATAGGCACGTCTATATAGTGAAAGCATGGCATATTACATAATGCATTATACGATTCTTAAACAATGACGCAAGAAACTCATTGCTGCTCTCTCTCTTTCTGCTTTAAAGTGGAAATGTTAGCGTTTGTAACTTGAAGCGGAATCGGCCATGGTACTTAATATGCAGCACACACACCGTTATACAGATCCAGATCCTGCGAGGCACACTTGTAAAGACAGAATTCTCAAGTGTGTCTGCCAGGACCACTTCTCTTATATAGCCGTAAAGAGAGATCGAAAAGGAAAAGGCGTCTGACGGGGTGAATGAAAGCTCATTGTATACAGCTTACATTTGCGAGAAAAAGGAAAAGTAAAAGGAGAAGGAAACGTTATTTCCACTACATTTTGCTTTTTTTCTAGACATCTTTTAAAAAGAAAGGAAAAGCACAATGTGTCCGGATAAAATAGCTCTCTTGTTTTGTGTTTCTAAACACTTTTCTCCTACATTTACATTCTCTCTGGTACAAAGAGCAGCTACCACTCTAACGTCTTTGTAGAGAGAGAGAGAAACGGAATCAGATCCTATTTACCATGGAATGTGAAAAGGTAAAAAAGTTACTTTTTTGTCAATACTGGACTTCTTGAGAGAGAGAGATCGTCGAGTGCAGACGTACTCAATGGTGATGGTATTAATAGTAGAGAAGTGTGGAGTGAACAAACAGTTGATCTAAGTGCATATACAGAAAATGAAATGAACGAGAGAACGACAATCAGATCACACTTTCTTAATCCTCTATTCCTCTATACTGTATTGAAGTGTAATAGAAAGATGACCGACAAGTGCATTTGCTTTCCATTACCATGAACTAATGGTGCATTACTGAAGAAAAGTGATTACAAGTACACTATCGATCATATACCTTTTTTCAAAAGCAAAGCAAATTCATTGATTTGTTGCAAGGAGTAGTAGTAGAGCTTTTTTCAAGTCATGGGTGTGTGTAGTGTGTGTTTGGTCTTGATGGGTTTGGTAATAAGCTTCTGTAACAAAAGGCCCAAAAGACTGACTGACACACCCGTCCATCTTTCATATCCCATCATGTCTTTCTTTTTATGCTACTGCCTTGTTTGAAATGTAAGTAGCTGTCATTGTGAAAGTCATGACAAGAAACCATTTTTATTATTTATTAATCGAGACGGATAGAATTTATTTAATTCGATGGTGTTTTTGTTTGATGGGATCGTTACGGTACTAATTTCAATAAAATTATACTTTTGACCTCACTCTTCAATGAAGTAGCGTTCTTATAAAAATTTTTTTCATAAATTTTCTGAAGTAAATACTCATAAGTATTTAGATATATCCGTAAATATCTCTGTACATGATAGTAGAGCTTTAATATTTTCGATTTTTAACACAAGAAACAGTTACGGTTTACAACAATATTGCATAACATGCTACATGATGGGGCTGAGGGCCAGTTAAGTGGATGAAAGCTTACTGGACACAGGGCCAGTCAACAGCATACACGAATGTTACATATTATATGTATGTCTATTTATAGACTGGTACTTGAGAATTTACTAGAAATGACTCAAAAGGATCCTATTAACTTAAGAGAAAGCATCCTTGGGCTGTTTTTGATTATATCCATTGTAATTCTATTTTCATTAGAATGCATTCTATTTTCGTTATATTTTCCCAATAATCTTTCAAATGGTCATACTACTTCGGAAAAAGCAAGTAATAAGGCAGTCCTAGTACAAAGCAAGTTTATTTATGGCGTATATCGATCAACTGGCCAAGAAAGTGTTTCGAGAGCTTTCTCTATTTATATTTTTGATAAATTACAAAACCACCTTTATTACACCCTTTTACATACATAGGTACATTAATATTCCGTTGTGTCCGTGATTGTGACATATTGGTCAGGTCATAGAAAAACAGCTTGAAATCACAAGCTTAATAAGATTGTGCTTTCATCCATGTTTTCAACGAACCCATGAAGACGTACAAAACACAAGTACATTCATGCATGTATGTAAAGTGGCTGGGACGGAATTCTTCAAGGACATTTGCTGCGTTTTACGACTTCATAAACGCTATTTTAGTTTTCGCTCTGACGCACTTGTCATACCCTTTTATAACAATATTATGTAAGCGATGGAGTCGTCACAAAACAAGCCATATAAATTACCAGGCTGAAAAGAACAGATGTTGTCATTGAATTACGTGTCGGCAACCGGCGTACATTTTATTTTTCATGACGGGAAACATGCCACGTTTTTAGTATGTGCCGAGAGGAGAAAGCAGAATAAAAGGAAACCTTACAGAGATCTTCCCGTGAATAGAGATAGGTTTCCGATGAAGATGTGTAAGGGTGTGTGTTACTCCTTTCACAACGACATAATAATAATACACAATTTAAACATGTAAAAGTTGAACTTAACTGAATGCATAAAATATTAATTGTTTCTGCAGTACACTTCTCTAAACACATTCTTGTAGCTACTAGAAAGAAATGAATACAAAGTATGCTACACACATAAGTAAGTAAAATGTATGGGAATTTCCGGTTCATGTTTTCCTTACACAACTTTTGTTTTCTGTTGGCCATGCATATATGTACTAGTGGCCATCCAATTCCAATGATGTAGCAGATGAAAACATGCATTATTTAGTTGCCTAAAAAGTTGCAGTTTGCTACGTTTTCCCTGTTTCCTATTCCTTCTTTGACACGATGAATAGTCTCCAAACTAACTACGTACGCACACATAATATATATATATATTTGTTGTGTTTGTTGTTGTTACTGCTTGCATGAAAATGAAAATATATACTACGTATAAAATATAAACTCAAGAGTGAGAAGATAAGATGGCTGTAAAACAAGACGTTAATGGCTTCCGGCTCTTGAAGAGAGAAATATCCCATTATCATAAACCTTTTAGGCGTCATCGTGAACTTTCTCCTTGGTTTGCACCATACCACATGACACGGCAGACCAAACCACTGCTGTGATCCCTGGGTTGCTTAATGGTTTGCGACAAACATCTCACAAAGTGCAAGCTAGTGAAAATGTAGTATGTGGTGAGTTTTTGTTGCCTGCCTTCCAGCATTTAGTTTCGGTAGCAAACTCGCAGTTTAGTTCTACAAAGAGAAAAAAACCAATACGACATGCTTAAACTACTGTAGTAATGTGTTTAACTGAGAACTAATGTTAATGTCTTCATATAACACACATTCATTCCTTTAGTTAGAGAGTATCAGCACAAAAGGAAAAGTGGATGGATTTTGTATTTTTTGTGTGTGCTGCACTCTTTGCAATATAGAGTAACAGGAAAGGTTGGAGCCGGCTGAAATGCCAACGACGTCAGTCAGTCAGTCAGTGAGCACTCAACAACAACATCAGGAGCAGACAATGAAAACCAGAAATTCCCACAATCAAAAGACCCTTCATGTTACATATTATACAAGTGTTTTTCTCTAGAGCTTGTGCGTTTTCGTGAAGAAGCGAGTAAAAGTTTGGAAAATGATATGAACTGAAACCGCACTAAGAAATCATTGAGAAAGCCTGTATATCAATAATATAATATGCAACAGACTCATAACAGGTTCACTCCTTTTGTCAGTAGTAGGAAGTTGGCCTGAAACTTTCTCCCACTTGACTTATTCGGTCCATCTATATTTATGCTTCCTTGTATTCAGGATTGAATTATAGGTAGTTAAAACGGCGATACAATAGATATAATATAAAGTATATGATTATATGTAAGAGGTTTTATTTGTAAGTAAAATGGCCGAAAACTGATAAAAATGTGGATGTTAAGAACTCTAGCCTCTTTCTAGGCAATCCGAAGTCATTTTATTGCTGGTTTGAGCAGAAAAAAATAAAAGGAGGAGGAAGGAAATATATACATTAATTTTCACTCATCCTCCTTCCTTCTGTTGCCGGTTTTTGTAAAAGTGAATAACGTCAGAACGATGATGATGAATAAGGGAGAGAGAAAATACTTTCGAAAAATACTACTCAGGTTAAGGGTTGTGTGGTTTTCTGGCTGAAGTTGAAAAGTAATAATAATAGTTGTTCCAGCAATAAAATGACAGCGCTATTATTATTGTTATTATTAAAAGATGGAAATAAGGGGATGCCATAAAATGGGAGTGGAAAATTACTTTGCATATGGCGATGAGGAGAAGGCTGGTTTCTTGAATTCCATTTTATGATACTCTTAAGCATAGTCAAAAATGTATAAGAAATGTAGAATACCAGAACTTTTAAAGCAGTAAAAATTTAATGTCGGTAGTATAAACATAATTAATGCACTTTCGGATGCTTAAGATAATTGAATTTCCATACTGGAATGAGAATTCTTTCTTTTCTCTATATGCATGCCATTTTCCAGAGTGCATAATGTGGAACTGTTAAAATTTATTTAAAAAAATGGGACATCTGGAATTTAGAAAGCATGCAAAATATCGTATACTTTCGTTTCCACCTTGGAAAGTCACCTTAGACCTTACGTTTTGTAGGACGATTGTAGTCTTCATGTTCTCAAAATGCCCCATAAGTTAGATTGGTTTTACACCGAGTCCTAATAGTTTTTAGTTTACGGATTATCGAAAAAATAGTGTCAAGTTATACTATAGTTGCAAGATACTGCCTTAATTAGTTCAGACTTTCGTCCACCTATTTTATAAATAACTCAACCATGACTAAACAAGGCTAAAATGAATAGTTATGATGGGTTAATGATTGTGGCACACAACCACTCAAAGAATATGAAATTATTTATAAAAAATAATTGTTATACCTGAATCAAGTTGATGCATTCCGGTAAGGGAAATGTTATCAGCTTCTAAAAATAAAAAATAATAACGGACTAGCTAACGAAATCCAACAAGGTGTGATAATAAGGATCGAAGTCA
Organism: Coecobrya sp. COE2; assembly: GCA_027743765.1. NCBI lineage: Eukaryota > Metazoa > Arthropoda > Collembola > Entomobryomorpha > Entomobryidae > Coecobrya > Coecobrya sp. COE2. Next base: position 8,796 of record JAHZMV010000951.1, read on the forward strand.
CCATTAAATTATTCACATTGTCTAAATAAACAAACCATTTAGAAAACTTAAATGAACTGTTTTGTATACAATCCTATAGAATATTTGTATCCAACAACCTAATTGATTACGTTAACTATTTTGGCAATTGAGTTCACAATAGCACATTGTAAGTATATTTACTTTTGGAGTTGCAAATCAACTTTACAGACGATCATTACCCATTGAATGTTTATACTCATGCTTCAAGTCCTGCAAAGTCAAGGCATCAGAGCATAAAACTCAAACCGTCAGTCAAGCTCTTTGATATCTACTGAATGTACATAGTGGTGAAAGTTGGGTTTGTATAAAAAGTTTACATTTTATATGTTACTTTGCCAGATTCGTTAGTTCTTCAGCTTAATTAACACAGGAAAAATGAGGTGAAAGAAAATGTCAACGATAAACAACTTTTGAAAGTTGAATTTGTTTGCTAATAGGTATAAATTATTGAACGATTTAGTACGCACAAAAATGTTGATTGTTAGTAAGTCAATTGAAATTTTTCAGCTATAGTTGAGGCAATATTTAAAATTTATTATTTTATTTATCCAGAAATATTATGACAGCCCGAGCGATTAATTCAGAACAACTATACAAAAAATTAATGACAAAGCCAGAGTTTTAATGTATTATGTATTTACTCGAATGACATTTTTTGCAAAAAAGATTAGTCACAGTTCGCATCTGACATCATTGAGATGTAGCACTACGAGACAAAGGTTTATTGTTTAGTTATATTGAAAAATGAACCCAGATATATAATATGATTAACTATAATTTCTACCAAATTGACACTTGACAGCAAATCCTCGTGTTCTTAATTCGAAATATCTACGCAGTAGCTTTGTGTAAAATGCGTAATAAAATTGAAAACACTTATGCATGCTTCAAATGTCTCTCGTGCGCAAATGTATTATGTAAGTATACGCATATCACTGACTTTATGAAATAAAGACTTTTGATTAAATAAGAGTTATATCAGCTTACTATCATGTAGACGTCTGTCTTTACAAAATTTATGCTAGCTTCTTCGATGTAAATATGTACTATGAAACAAAAGAATGCTACATGAGCGGAAACAAAATCCACATCTTTTTTTACTATTACTACTCCTGCTAATTAACTTGGAGAGAGTGCATATATGCGTAATAATAAGCTACTTCAAAAACTATAGAGGGTTGATAGAATTACCCAGATTACTACTTTTCTCAGCATCTCATAATTACTTAGACATAAACAAAAGAACATGGAAAACGTTGTTTTTTTCAAGCATTCTCAAACTGGTTACGTGGCACTTTCATTTTAATTGGCCTTCAATGTTTCATAACTTGTAGTTCGAATATTACTATATTTTTAAGGCGTAAAAAATAACGATGGGGGAATGAAAATTATTGATTTTATTGGCATGTTATGTAATAGCTACTTATGAAATTCCTATTTGTGACAAAAACCATTTTTTTAAAATTTGTTACAGAAAATCGAGAAACCATTTTTGGAAGCTGTGAAGACTACTTTAGACGAGAGATATACAGAGAACATAGAAACAATTTACAAAGTAGCGATCCGTCTAATAATCGAAACCCTAATCCAAGGATATGAAAAAGGACAGCAAAGTGGACAGTGACAGAACAGTGTAAAAAATTTAAGGTGTGAAATCAAAGTATTATTGTACTACTAATATATTTACTAATAAATATGTAACATTTTTAGAATATTTGTGGTAACTACTCAATTTAGAAAATTGTACGATTGCGAAATTTTATGATAAGTGTAATATTATGTAATACAGCTAAAATAGATAATAAAAAGAATCTCTCTGTAAAGTATGTATATCTATTGTACACGGTAGCTACTTTACTTTGAACTCCGAACCAAAAACCTTGTAATTGTACAGTTAAATATACTATAAAAATAAATAAATAATTAATAAGTTGATGGCTAAAGGAAAAGCCAGTGGTACTATTAAAATAATGTTAATGTAAAAAAATCATGTTGTAAGTTAAGTTAACACAGTGCATGCTAACAATCACATTTCCATCAATCACCACATCATAGTTTATAATCCCTATATTATCCATGTTTATGTGATTAATGAATAGTCTGCATTCCAACTTTATGTGTATCTGTAAACAGTAATTTTTTTAGTTCAAAGCTTTTTTTGTTCTATGTATTTCTCGTGAATGATATGATGTACCCTTTTCACTCTACTAAAAAAAGCGAAAATGCTTTTTTCCCATAATTTTAAAGTAAAATATACACACATTTTAACGATATTAAATTGTATATCAATTTAAGTTCACTTAACAATGTTGATAATTTAAAAAATAAAAGTTTGGTACGAGATTATTCTATAGGTACATACTTTTAAATGTGCATTAAATATGCGGTGGCAAATTACATTTTACGATGTACGACGGTTGTGGTAAACTATATATCATAGAATTGTCTATAGATTTATGCAATTTATAAAAAAACTATTATGATTTATGATTTTATTTCGTTTCTGAATAATGCAATGTTGGTTTCCCAAAATGTGTCTCATAAATATCACTTCTTCGCTTATAGAAAAATACATTTTATACGAATAAAATAAGCGTAATGAAACGTAATTAAAGTATCATTCAAATTATATGATTTCGTCATTTATTTCTTTGCATAGATATTTTTTTGGATACATGGCGCAATATAGAGTACAGTTTTTTTTGTTATAAATTTTCATACATCACAATCACAATAGTAAAAGTTTTTAACGAACGAGATAACATTGTCCGTTTTTTAATCATGTTATTATATCAAACCGTACCAATAAGAATGATTTTTTTAATAATTATTGAACATTGCACACTTTTTTATGCTTCAAAAAGAGTTAATAGCACTAATACAAATACTTAATCAATATGTTGGCTTAAATAAACAAATAAAATCCGTGATCAAATCGTCAATTTCATTTTAAAGAATGTCTGCATGTACATAAAAGTTATCACTTAATCTCATGATGATCTTGGATTTAGTACATCTTTTAGAATTGAGTTACTCCTGTCTGTTTGATTAAGAATAGGAAGATTTACAGACATTTCTGACATTCCAGCGGAAGATGAAGTGGACGAATGCCTTGTTGGAGCATCGCCCGAAGCACCAAAAACTGGGGTGGATGCCCCACTTGACTGCAATTTTTAAAAAATATATACTATTTTTGCTTCAATTAATCTACTGTGCTTCGAATATTATTATTACTGTGAATACCTTCGAATTACGTCTTGTCATTTCTTCTAAAGGAATTTTAATTTGGGTCTTTGGCTGCGATTCTGCCTCCAAGAACCTTATGAATGCACTGGTGAAAGACTGAACGAAACAAATATTGAAAATATTATATTATTATAACAAATATTATTGTTTTGCCCTTTCAATTAATTAAAATATTTGCACCCCAACGAACCTGCTGTCGGGCTACATCTCCAACATCGTTTCCAGCATTTCCCCTGTTAAAGGGCCACATAGACGTTCCTTCAAGTCCTGTCTTTTGTCTATCCTCCCGGTTAAAATCTATTCCAAATCATGAAAAATATTTGAATATTTTTGCATACAGAAACGATATTGTATTGTGTTGAATGAATTGAATGGAAATATTTCTAAATTGCATACCTAGAACCGTGGCAATGACCCGAAGTACCTCGGTACGTTTATCAGAGGGCGTCGTAAAGTACCCCACAATAAGATTTTTAACCAAATATCTGAAAATTCCATATAAAATATCATTTATATTAGCCCTATAGTCCCAAAATATATGGATTATATTCAAGAGAAACTTTATAATCTCAACTCATATTACCTGTCAATTTTAGCCACATTGTTATTGTTTATCTCCTCAAGTTGTTTGGATAACCTTTCCACTTCTGTTTCCTTCTCGTGTACTGAAACCCAAAGATAAGAAGAATCAAATATTGAAATCAGAATAGTGCCAAAATCTACATTATTAAAACATGAACATGTCGTCTTCTTACGGATTAAAGTTTCACGTGGGAGAAAATGATTTTAAAGAGGCATTAAAATACATACAATATTTATACAAGCTTATAGAATTTCCTTTACAGTTTTGGCCTTCTTTCAATTTTACACTACATCTGTGTAGAATTTAACTGTAATATTGCCTATATTAACGTAGCTACATTTTCGTAAAACGTACAAAATTCTGTTGCTGCTGCTGCTAATGTATGCAAATGTTATACTTTGTTCCCATGCATTATCATCACCATCAGCGCAAAGCTGGATGGAAGCGGCTGTTTCCAACTATATATATTTTTTGGTAAGATGAGTGTTGTCTGTTGTGAATGAAATCTTATAGTAGCCTTGTGGAGTGTCTTCCGTATGACGTTCCATGTTGCTTGAAGAAGAAGCGAGAGTGCCAAAGGAAAGGAGAAAGCATATTGAATGCGTATTACACGATGTCAACTTCCGGTAAGAGAGGAAAGTATTAGACAGATACTGGAAGTATAAAATTCAAACCAGTACCTGACATAATACTCACGCCTCAAACGGATTTCTCTTTCAGCCCCATCAGAAACAGAGAATGGAGAAGGGGTACTCCTGTCTGCAAAACCGCAAGATCCACTTACTTTCCTTCCATGCACATCAAGAATTCACAGAAAATACTTTGCTTGATGAGCTGTCCGTCTTCGTCCAGTATTATAATTCCTCTTCTTTATTTCAAGTACTGCTTTATATGCTTTCCTCCACAAAGTTTGTCGCGGTGAGAGAATGTATTCATTATACCCCTACCATGTACTTAAGTAACTTGTCTACCTACCCCTTTCTCAAAAACCTCACAGTTAGTATAATTACATTTAATTATTATACATAATGTCTAAAACGACTTTTTATATAGGGTCTATATATTTTCTAGGGATTCCCCAGTATTTCATACATACTTCCTTATAAATTTTCTTGTCCGTTATTCTTTAACCATGAAAAATTGATGTCGCGGTTTACATCTTTCCTATTTTCCCTAAAACTTTTCCAAGTCCTACATAAACCAGTAAGACAAAATATTTATATATATAACAGCTATAGTTCTGATTACATGTAAGAGCTTACGTTTATGGAGATAAGTTTACTACAAACAGTAAAAAAATAGCATAAGAATATGGAGTTATGGAAGATTGTAGCAATTTCTTGTCGTGATCAGGGAAATAACTAGTGACAATAGTGAAAAATGGCAGTTTTTTAGTAGAAGTAGCGGTACATTTTGCAGTTTTTTCTGTAGAGAAGTTGAGTAGTAGTAAGAGCAGAGTAATGGTAGTAGTAGTAATGGTAGTAGATCTATAGTGTAGTAGGTTTAGTAGCGGTTAATGGTAGATTTGCATTAGGCGTGGGCCGAATCTCACTAAGCAACCCGAGAACTTTACACCCATCAGGTAGAACTGAAAGGATGCGAGCACGTCTCTGAGTTACCAAATGAGATTAGTCCAAGCGACCAACATGTATATCATAAATTTCTGCTTGAAAATAATAAAAAAAACTATGCGAAAATGTACCAAACCAACCAATAAATACGAGAAAAATAATAAATGTAGAGATACTGAAGGAGAGATGAGATGGATGATGATGAGCTTCCCTGGTCATTGAAATGGTTATCACTCCACTCGTGTGTTCCACGCCACGAAAATGATCAAGATTTTGGACGATGGAGAGAATGATGATGGAACAAATGAAAATGGTGGCCGTTTGTGTGTATGTGTGCGCTGGTGAACGCATGCTTGTTCGCTCGTACTCTGTTCTCTACTCTAAAATATTATTGTTATCAGCTACTCACTCATGCACGTCAAACAAACAAGAGCGTTACGACGATTTTACCAGCTTGTAATTAGAGAGAGAAAAAAAGTGATAATTCTTATAGCAGCGAATGATAAGAAATGTACATAGAAAATGTATATACATATGTTTTTATATCTACCTACAAAAAGATTTACAGCATTGACCTCACCATATAATATGCATATATATTAAGTCTGACCGAACAACGGAAAAAGCAATCTGCTAGATGATACGTGTCATCGTAATCCACAGCATTGCTGCAACTTTTCCTTAATAGAATTTATAGCGCTTCCGTTTGCCTTTCCTAATCACGAATTTAATTTCCTACAAGAAATGCCAACTCTCTGCGTGCGTATAGCTTATACCGTTCTCTCTGCATATCCCTTTCCCCCAGATTTCACTTCAAATTTGAAACTTCTTAAAATGAACTTTATAATAATTCTAGAGAGAGTCTAAAATAGTTTGGTTATATGCAACTTCCTATATATAACGTCCTGAAGAAAACTAAATTATTTTTCAAATCAGATTTGTCTCAACTTGAAAGAAATGCACTGTTTGCCCTTTAGTGAAAGTCAGTCACCCTCTTTATAAGTGTAGACTCGTGTATAGTAGGCACAGAGTTTAAACCTTGTAGTTTAAAGTCGGCAATCCTTTCCCCACAGGCAAATCTGGCGAACTTTCTTCAAACCCTGTCAAAAATCAACTGACTACTTGAGAAGGAAATGACTAGAAACTATAGCTAAATTGTCTTCTGGGATTCTCCTCCTTCTTTCCCTCTTTGTCAGCCCGCAATAATAATCAGTACTTTTAGGAAGTCCACCGACCGACCGACCACAAAAGCAGATTTCCAGGGCACACACCAAAAACACAGGCAAACAAAGGAAAGACAAAAAGGAACACCCCAAATGTGTATAAAACCAACCTGACAGACAGGAGCATTGCAGCGGTAATGGTAACCCCCTCACGATTCCTACCTCGAACTTTTAACATGTAGTTCACGTTGACAGAAATCATATTTCACCTGTATTTATGTCTATACGTATAAACCAAACGGGGCATGCAAGCTTTTGCGGTGAAGAGTACGTGGAGGTTGCTGAAATGCTGACTGTTTCTTCCGCAGAAAATTTTACAGTAAGACAATAATATTACTAATCAACTAACCAAAAAGTCAATACGCGTATATAATATAACGTACACACGGATGACACTGTGATGACTCTTCCCATCATCGCTCCTATTATTACACAAGAAGTGAACTATATGCAAAACCTTAAAACATTGTAAGACAATCATAAAATACTCTCCAGAGAGCACCGGGTATTTACTTGGTAAAAAATTACACAAAGCTATTATATGAAAACATGGATGCGCCTGTACTATATAATGTTAGGTATATACTTTCTGTGGAACTGAGCTCTTTTAGTGAACAACGGTATTGATTCTGCTGCTAAAAACTAATATTAGACCATGGCATATTATAATGCTTCGGAAGCCCACTGATAATGACAATTAACAATAAGTCGGAATCGTACTTTATACCAATATACATTTCTACATACCTTTGTACATACATACAGACAAATGACGGCGAGGGAAAATGTTAGTGAAAAAGATGGCAAATCCTACACGAGAATCAATCATGAATATGACGTATTTGATATCCAGCTTGGAAATAATAAACAAAACTCATATTTTCTCCACTAAAGTATATAACGGGAGGAATGGTAATATGTCTAGAATAAAAAGTAGAAATTGAAACTATATAGCCCACAATACTTAATACTATTGATGTGGTGGTGGTGGCGGAACGGAGCTGAGGTAGCGGTGGTATGGATGGCGTGGAGTCATGTATACATGCATAATATTCTGTGGACAAAGCGCACAAGGTAGCATCATGCAATTCCATTTCTTGTCAAGAAGCCATAAAAATTCCCAATAAAGACATAATCATGGTGGAGGACGGTAACACATTACGATACATGCATAGCTAAAATTTGACGTAAAAGTTAACTGTACTCCAGTGTAGTGAAAAAAAACTTGAGTAAAATGATATGATTCGGAACAGACGAGCCACATTTCATTTTATGACTGTATTGTAAATGAATCTGTACTACCGAATAGCAAAGAGAGAGTTAACGACAGAAAAAAACTTGAAATTTCAACTGGATAAACTTTCATAAATAAAGTTCTCAAGTGGAAGTACCACGTAATTGTACAGACATATCGTCAACATGTCGGCGTGGCGGTGATATAGCCTATTTATCGCTTTTTTAGTATTTCATTGTCATTCCTTTTTGCGATGAACAAGCAAACTAAATATCTGAGAATACAGTAAGAAGGGAATGGTTTATACGAAATGTGATATAATGTGGAAAGGTTAAAATAAAACGATGTGAGAGCAGTGAACCTAGAAGGCTCTCGATTTAGCAATAACAATTTATCATTGCATATTATCATTTACTTAAAACACTGATTCACGTCATACTAAAAACAACACAATAAACATCACTTCCAGTTACACGATTCCGTCATTTCCTGCACCTAATATTTCGCACGGATAACACAACCGATGTCTCTTCAAAAAATTGTCACCTTTCAAATTACTTAAAATATCTCTCAAAAAATATCTCTGGACACTTGAGAATACAATTTGGACAATAAAACGAGCAATTATTTTTTCTCTTATTACATAGAAGCGAATAAATATGTAATATAATATGCTGAATACTTTAATATGGTAGATAGATAAACGGCCTACTATACAATGCACAAACAACTACTGCTCTCTTCTGTGCGCATATTGTTAGAATAAGAAATGAATTACATTTTTGGTTGGAAACGGCAGGCATGCGCATGCAAAGCTGATAATTTCATGTGTATGCTCCGCTGCTGATGATAATAATAATAGCGGTTAAAGTGGCTTCAATTCATATTACACACCTTTCTTCCTAAAGCATCCGCTTGTCTGTCTACAAACGTCTCTCTTTGCTCTTCTGCACTACTTATTACGACAAAATGCAACTGTTAACTGAAGAATATACCTATTATGCATAAAAAATACCATCATCACAGTATACATCTAAGCATGCACAATATTATCATGAAACATTATTATTAAATAAAAAAAAGTATAGAAAGAAAGATTATTATTTTGTGTCTAGTTATTGCTATATACTAACTGCAATATCAACAATATGCATATATATTTTTTTTATTATCAGTCAATTTATATGAGCCATCACATGCTTGCATGCTGGTTACATTGTGCACAAGAAGTGGGGTCGTATAAACTCTTGATGATGATAATAATATATAAATAATAAAAAATAATGCGGTACTCATGTGAGGATTCTACACGGACAGGTAGACACATTTAGGTAGGTAGCGAGTAGGTATGTATATATTAGCAAAATATAAAGCTTGCCACATTTATTCTACATATTAAACCTTCTTGAAAGCCACCAACTATGCCAGAAAGTAATTCAACATTTATTTCATGCAATGCAACATTATGTCATGTGAAATGGTTTGGTTTTTTGGTGCTGGCATAGTTGGCATCGCATGCATGCAACCATCATCATCGTCATTAACATCACCACCACCACCGCCATATCAAGCTTCCTCTCTGTCTCTTCACTTATTTTTTCCAAATCCGAAAATTCCAAATTCTCAAATTCAGAGGATAATGTTAAATTTGAGCACAAAGACAGCACAACAATGCTTTATAGATACTCGGCCAACCTTTCAAAAAAATAGTGTGCGTGTGGCGAGTTACGTTGATTATCACTGGTGCAACTGCTGTTGTTGGATGGTCCCAGTTCCAGCTTTTAGCTCTTAAAATGTTAAATGAGCAGCAGCAGCAGAAAAGAAGTGGGGACACGGATCATGCATAAATAAAGCATCTCTCTCCACAACTCTTTTCCCCTAGCAGTCTTCAAAGATACAACAACGGATACACCAACACCTTCCAAAGCATGCTTCTAGTAGTCAAGTTAGAAAATAGAAAGGCATTTGGACATTTGGAATTTGATTGAGGATAAAAACAAACTGCCCTTAACTAAGAATTTACTGTTAAGAGGAAAGAATTGTCTCGAAAGAGGTTATCCCTACCTACATCGTTTAAAGTAGATAATGCAGGTTTTCTCCAAAGCAAATTGCCTTAAAATTTTTGACTATCCTACAATAATAAATCGGTCTACAAACTTTTAAAATAATTGAGCGCTTTAAACTCTTTGAAATTATTCCGGGCAAACAAGAAAATTAGTTATCATACATGTATTTTTCGTATGTCAAAGCAATCAGTTTTCATGAACTTTTGACATACTTTTGTAATCAAGCACTACTATCAAATCAAAAATTTCAGTTTGAGTTAGAGAGATAGGATTAGATATTAGATCCTCCCATTTACCAATTCAATATGGTGGAAAGAAACTATATATTATTTGACTATTATTTAATTTCAACATTATTACAAACAAAATATATGTAACGTACATACATATATGTATAAAGAAAAGTATTGATGGACAACTTGACTTTTTCACTCTTGCAACACATCGATGAAGGGGACATATGAACGACACATGGTGACATATAAAATACATCGGGCATAGCATATTGTAATCAAGAATTCATAACCCATCGATCAGAAAGAGAGAAGCGTTTACTAACATAACAATAAAATATATACCAAAATACTCAACTTTCCAAGTCGCGTAATTTCCTTTTCCTGGAAATCCTCTATCCATCCATCCATACACACATTTACCCCTTTACCATTTATTTTCACTGACCACTCAAGAGAGCGGCAGTGGAAAATAATATTATTTGTTTTGCATATTTCATCTATCGGTTACACGTACAAACGTATTCTAACTAGAAATGGCTGTAATTTTGACGTAATAACATATTCATATATAAACTAAACTGTGTTTTATCTATCAGCAGAAATTAAAGTTGAAAGTAATATTCTCTACAACAATCTACTTTTCCCTTCCCCCTTTCCTCTTTCTCTGGAAAAGGAAGTCACAACGTGCTAAATTATTCAATATTGAAAATGTCCGAAATTGTACACATTAAATTAATATATGCATAGAGTAAAAGTAAACCCAACACAATTTTACAACAAAGTTGATGATACATTGATGATAGCCAAATATTCGGGGAATCCCAACATTAAATTATATTGTATTACTTTTGAAATTATGCTTTAATCAAGCAAAAAATTAACCCAACGTCCAATATGAAACGGAAGAAATTTTGTTTTTGATAAAATCTACTGACCTACCTACCATACACTACAGTGGTACTTATAACTCGATATAATATTAGCTTAAATTAAAACAATCATGTAAAACATATACCACGTAAGAAAATAACGGTTATTACATCTCAAACCCGTTTTCTTCGAGGTAGGGCTATATAACTTGTAAAGATAGAGAAAGCCTGGGGAAATTTTCCTTGTACATAGACTCATTTCAAAGAAATACTGTACATTTAATATTAACTTCAATATATAATTATAAAATTATAGATTTTGCATAGCAGTACGAAAAAAAATCATTAGCAAATATTAATGATAATAATATTAATATAAAATATATATAATATAGTGTGTAGTAGCGTTGTGTGTGGTAGCATCAGCAGCATCAGTGGCAGAAGTATTTTTTTTAAATTCGGCGATAGCATAATGAATTACAGGTGTGATGACGCAAAAATAATAAACGTGACTTTGGCGATGGAAGGAGTAGCATCTCATTTCTTGATGTGTGTGTCGATCGTCTGGCCAGTATCAGTTTGGTTATTTGGATATTTGATAACATCCCAAATTACCAACTGATATTTGACACCCGATCACATGCAACAGATAAAAATTACCGCGCTTATAAGCCATTCTCGCTCACGACGGCAGCAAAATATTCAGTTGACTTAATAGTAATATATAGAACCAACAATTAAATGTAGTGGAACTTGCAATATCATTTGCTGATTTGTAAAAATAAAGTTGGACAATCTCTAAAAAATGTACTGAGGCTATTATATAAAAACACGTAAATAATAGTTTGGATTGAACATAAAAAAGGGATTAATACAATGCGAAAAATTGGGAATTTCTTTTCCACAATCCTGCTTTGATACAATAACAAACTTAAGAATATATACATTAAATATATAAAGTTTTACAAGTTTGATTTACAGCCAGCTCTAATTTCGACTGAAATCCTTTCTAACTTAAACGTACTGAGAATATATCATCTACCTTAACTCTTTAACTGTATAAAAAAACAAAGAAAGTCAGTATTTTTTTCTGCTTGAGAAATATATAATATAATAATAAAAGCAAACAAAAGTTGTAGGTAGTTTGTTCTACATACACAAGTAAGTAAGTGAACTTTTGTAAATTTTCTTCCTACTGTATATTTTGAACTCTTGAGAAGAACGTTTCTTTTTTCATGTTTTACATTATGTATTGAGAAAACCATTGCAATGTAACAGCAATTATTAAAAAGAAAATGACGGTAACTAAAATTAAAACACGTGTGTGTAAAGGATATATGTATTATTTTTTGGAAGAAAAGCACACTTTCACCTTCGAAATCCCATATATTATGCATAAATGGTTGAAAAGCGGAAGGAAACCTAATAGGAACGTTGCAAGTATAAATTGCTTACCTTGATTTTTTAGCTGGGTAATAAGGCGGCTTTTCTCTTCTATTTGTAGGTTGAGTTGCTGAGCTGCCTCCAAACCAGAACGGGCTTTAATCAACAGACCTTTTTCGGTTTCCAAGTCCGTCCGTAATTGCTGATTTGTTTGCTGTATTCTTTGCATCTCTTGTTGCATGTTTCGTTGAACTTCCAAAATTTCTGATTCTTTCTCTGGGGATGGACGAAGAAAAGAGAAAGTCCAAACACATTCATTATTATAATGTCCCACGCATCGCCAATCATTATTCATTTTGTATTTCACATCATTCCAATGCTATTTTAAGATTATATTCCGTGTATGTAACACTAACCTTTTTGAAACTGTTCCAATACAAAATGCAAATTTTGCAGTTGAGTGCCCACTTTTTGCAGTTGTTCTTCAAGGGACCCATTTGCAGCCCTTGCAAAGTCTCTCTCCGCCGTAAGCCGAACAATTTCGTCCCGGGCGTCCCCATTTTTATCGCTGCGCGTACAATAATTTATTCAGCACATGAAAATATAATAATTACCATCAAAGTCAGCCCCCTCTTTCTAGGATAATACAATATCCGTAATAATATAGCATTTTCCCTTGGTATAAGATAACTTTTTTTCCTGGTTTTGGTGAGGTGGACGTATGAAATAGGAAAAGGAGGCACACACACTATATCCTCATGCATACATAATACATTTTGTTTGTATGCTTTCTGCTTTCACATATTTCATTCCGTCGATCCAATCCAACCACAAAAAGACTTTTTGCTTAAATGTGTATGCGGTTATAAGTTTGTATTTGTATGTTCATAAAGTCGTCAACGATTGGTTGACTTTACTTTCATCACATTGTGAAAAGATAATGCCAGGCCTCTTGAACTGAATAAATACAGTTATACGTTTCATCATTTAATTTAGTAATACAATACCACTCACAAAAACAACAAAATCCAGCCAACCATCAGACCAACCCTGCCACTCAACGCACTCATTTCTCCCTTAGAACCGGTTAAACATATTAAATTGCTATAATGTCCATATACTTATATTCGCTTTTGCTATGCATGTATGTATATGATGTATGTATGTATTTGCATACTGCTTTCTTTGCGATGTGAAAGCATATTTATTTTCTTGTTTATAGAAGTTCTCATGTTATTTTTCGGCCAAATATTGTTGTCGACCATATATATACATTATATTCCTGGTGACACATGTGTGGACATTCGTAATTCTTTGAATTGTTGTGTCTTTTTCGCTTTTCAATTATTCATCGATGGCCAACCCTTATAATGTAGCGCGGAAAGGGGATAAGTAAATACACTGACTTTTTTCGCTTCAAAGAGTTGCACAATTTTCTCTCGTGGTGAGTACTAGAAAGGAGTATATAGTAGCAATATAATAATCATATACAGACTGTATATAAAATAATATTTTTGCTTCTCATTTTGTTGTGTACGGGCAAAAAAACTCTAAATAAATACTTCACGTTCAAATACATGGCACTCACTAATGCAATGAAAAGCAATAAGCAAAAGAGCCCGAGAGTGTGTACACAATATGATAAATGACTACCTCCCTAAAGATCAATTCAAATTATAAATTCACAGGCACATCCACCTCCAGGTTGAGCCCAATCAATATGCATAAATGCTCCAAGAAGCCCGAAAATAGACCACAAGAATATATATGGTGATGGCGGTGTGTGATGGTATAGGTTGGTTTTGGTGCTGTACATTTATGTGTCAGAGAGAGAAAAAGAGAAAAGCATAAAATGGAAGTAGTAGCTTTTATGTCGTTTGCAGGTTTTATTTTGTGGGTGGAAAAGTAAAAAAATAATGGTGAAAGGAATTATTCAGTTTATATGGCTTTTCCAACAATAACACAAAATTCATGCTGCTTCCAACATGCCTATTTCAGCGACCGCCATCTATGCATAGTCGCTTAAAGCGGCGGATCGGATAGATTGTGAAAGTAAATCATTAGTTTAATTGTTACTAGTAGACAAGACAGGAATTTATGTTTATATTCGAATTAAAGTAACAATCGAATGACAGTGACGCAAAAAACGCATCAACCATTTAATATGCGTCTGTCAGATCTTCCTACAGTTTTTAATTTTAGTCACAACAACACAGCCAATTCATGCTGATTTTTTAAAAGACAATTGCTTTCTGCTTCGTATTTCTGTGTAGAAAATGCCAATTTTCGCAGCAGTTTAGTACTAAAATATCGAATGGATTATCGATTATGTAATTATGTCGGTAATTACAGATGGTTAATTTATTTGATAATGGCAAGGATTTTCACTTTGGATTCGCTGTATGTATTCTGATAAAGTATTTAAGAAAATTGCTATTTTCTTGGGAAAGTGATTAATGTCTGCGAGTCAGAAAAATGAATCTAGTGATATATCTTATATGCCATAATGTAAGAAACATGATATTTCATAATGGGAACAAACACTTCATTTCAATTCAAAATCTATATAGTTTTCCCATAAAAACGTGTACACAAAAACTAGCAAATCAATACTTACCTTTGGTGTATAGTCTGCGAGATTTCTCTTTGCAGCTCCACAAGCTGTAGTCTTAGCTGTTTTTCTCTTTCCTCACCTGCCAATGCTTCGTTCGTATATTGTTCCTCCAAATCTACCAAGTGATTTTGCAGACGTTCTAAATCCCCTTGAAGCTTCTTTATTCGAGTTTCCTTTTCATCGACCTATGAAAGAACAAGAATAAAGAATATGAGCGTGCATTCTAATGCTTCCTGAATAAGCTATCAACGATAAGACGCGTACCGATCTCATGGTTATTTTTTTAATTGTCATCTTTATATACCTTATTAATCCAATCTTTCTCTTTCTCAAGCCATGTTCCCTCCAAAGAAGCAAAAATCTGGGCTTTGAGCTCTTCTACACTTGGTTTTGATTCAGCAGCCACAGCATCCTGCTCTGATTTGTCCTCTGTTTGCGTGAAGTTGGTACATGTTTGTTTGTCGCTTGGAGTGGGCACAGGAATAATATTATTAGGAGGAACCGCTACAGAAGTAATTTCAGTGTTGGTGGAGGTACTAATAGAATGTGCTTCAATGACTGACAATGGCTCTTCTACCAAACCTTCTGTATCACGATCAGCCTCTGTCGATCGACTGTCGTCTTCAGTTCTCTCTTCTTCAATTATCGTTTCCAATCCAAATGAGTCAACTTTGGGTTGAAAAAAATCAATCGTGGGTATTAAGCCACCAGGAGCAGGAGTTGTGCTACTACTGCTTGACGAAGTAATGTGGCTTAAATTGATTCCCAAGTCCACCTGATCTTCGGTTGTCTTGCATTTGGATTGAGTTGAAAGTTTTGCTACAGTTCTTTCCAAAGTGGCTTTTTTGTCGAGTAGGCCTTTCCATATGGATGCTAGTTGTCGTAAGGCTGATAAGATAACTTGCTCTGCCTCTATGGAAGACTCGTATCCGGAAGGTCTCATTTTTGCTAGGGCTGGCTGACCGTCTATGATGAAACTGGAATGCAAAAGGTTAAGTATATCCTCACTTAACTTGGCTTTTGCTTCCTCGCTTTGATCAACGTCAGTCTGGAGAGTTATCAACTCTCCCCGCAGAGCATATAAATCAGTTTGGTACTCTGAGCATCGCTCCTCCAGTTCCTTTTAAGAAAAGTGCAAAAGAAAAAGGTAAAGTAATCAGAAAAGTAATTAGATAGAATAGAGGCATCCAACATTCAGTCAGCTTAATGATATCTATTACAGGAGAGGGTCTGAAATGTACACACAACGGTAACAACATGTACTAATGCTTTCCTGAATCCCAGATATAAATACACCTTGGCAAAGTGAAGGAAGTAAAGGGACTGTCTTTAGAGTTCAGTTAGAAATATATAGCACAACAAAACTTAAATAGTGTAAATGAGTCAGTTCATGGGTAATTTCCGTTTCTATTTGTGAATGCTGCAGGATAGTGTCTACAAATGTACCTACTTCGATGGGGTGTTCGTAGTAAAGCATATTACAGTTTAAGAATATCTCTGGACTGTTTGGTAATCATACATACATAGAAAAGTGTACACTTACTCGGAGATAGGAATCGTCCAAACCATTTGACACTGTGGAAGTTTCATCAACAGTAGCCCCTTGAAAATCAGTGTCCGTCTCTGTAGTCACATTGCAATACTCTGTTACCTCGGTTTGACACGCGATGGATGTATTAGAAGTGGTGGAAGTATCTGCTGAGGGTGTCTGCAGACCAGCATAATCCTTAATTTCTTTGGCTTCATCCTCAAGTTTGGTGTTCGCTTCCTATAAATACAAAAAAGAACAGAATGGAATTAGTCAAAAGGGAATTTTGCAAGTCCAAAAATAGTCTATGCAGCAAACAAAATACTTGAACTGCTTACACAGTCCGTAAATGCCATCTTCTGACTATCTAATTTACAAATCTCTTTATAAAAAAGCCTTTCCCGTACGAAAATAAATGGCAAGAGTGTTTCTCAAGGTTTTTAATGTCTCAAACCAAACTGATTTTATGATGTATGTATAATGTGTAAGGTTTCATTGCATTGCATATCATATAACCATAAATAGGAGAGGATTTTTTGTTTTATTTTATTTTCTGTTTCTAACAAACATACAAATTATATTACATCACTCTATCAACTATTCTTAGCCTTTTTGCAATCATGTGAAAGTCATACATAACGGTATAAGAGGCAGGATAATGACTTTTATGCAATTGGAAATTACAACTCGGCTCGAGTACTTAACCTTCTCAATTGAATTTTTTCTTTCTTGATGTGCATTAATGCAAATAATTGGCTGTGCTGTTAAAGCAAGCATACTGATGACGAGGCGGTGAGCGAGTTTTCCCCTTTCTATGAAACAAGAGAGCTGAAAAAATTCCTCTGAAGTCATATAGGCAGATGCTGTTGACACGAACTTTCAACGCATTTCAATTGAATTTAATTTGCCTTGTCGACTTTATTTGCACGCTTAATATACACAAACAAAAATAATAAAATATGCTTACTCCAAGCATGGCCATATGTCTATTTTAAATCTCTGTCCACAAATGCATATATGTTCATATTAGCGTGTAGAAAGGGTTTGTCGTAAAATAAACTACATACATAAGTCATAAGACATAAGAGCTTTGGTTCAATTTCATCTTTTATTACAGTGCAATGATGAAAGATATATAGAAATGTTGAGTTATTTAGCAAATGCAAAGTACCACAACAGTAGAAAGTACATCAAACCAATATTTAAAAAAATACATATAATATTCCGATTTCATTTAATTATTTCTTTTGTGCCTTTTGCGCTAGTGTAGCGAATGTGCAGATGAAACAAAAGTAAATTTTGTTAGCTTCTTCACACGTTCAGTTCAGGGAACAACTAATAAAATTTAATGTTTATAAAAAAGAACGTTAAGAGCGACAAAGCGATAAATCTAATGAAACAGTCATAATCTCAGAAAAGTAATAACATATATGCATTACATAAATATTATGTATAAAAATGAACATTTTAAAAGATAATGTATGAGCTCATATTTCTGACGCTCGGTTATGTTATGAGTACAACGTTCATTTCAGTTATGCACTAAAAACCGAGGTCCTCAAAAAACCACAATAATGCACCGCTTTCATCAAATCTCAAAGCAGAAATAATCCCTTTAATAATATACAACTTGAGACATGTATGTTAAATTTTAGAAAATACTTGAAGAAAAAATCCTGCCTCATGGACTGAGAGTAGGACGTGACAATTGGAAGTATTTATGAAATTTTATAATTCTTCTCAAGAAATATTGTGCAAGTAGTCAATTTCCCCCTATGTTTCTACAAGTAGGTTACATGAACATTATGTAGGTATTTTATACGACAAATAGGAATAATGTTTTCTTGTTACCGTCTGGAAAATGAAGTTTCAGCATGTCTTCAATCCTTGAAATTTGACACAAGACGCAATTTGAACTGTGAACCGAACCACTAGTAATGGTAATAAAGAAAGAGAATAAAAATCTCCACTATTGACTTTCCTTTCCTTTACCATAATCTTCACAAAATTTGTCTCCACCATCTTATATTGTTAGCTATCGAATGAACCCACAAAACTTATTTCAAAACGTAAATGAGAGGAACTTCAGTTCTTCCACGTACTTGAAAATTAAAACGACCTGTACTAGGGCAATCATGTTGATGATTTTTTTCAACTTGCTGATTATGCTTTCGATTGAACACTACTACTGTATTTATTACTGACAGTAAAAAAACCGGTAAAGTCAGCGACTCTACTGCTGCTGCTGATTGTAACGGATATATATCAATACGTGATATATTGAATAGAAAAAAATATTCAACTTCCCTCCATTAAACGCCATGTACCATTACGATGAATGGCATAAATGCATCTGAAATTATTTTTCTCTTCGGCAAGCCATTCAGACGCCTCAACGGTTACTTTATGTTTACCATGTATGATCCTCCACTCATTCAGTCCAAATTATTATGATCTCATAAATATGAGGAAATTTTTTTATTCTTTCCTGAGGTTCAACTTAAACAGCTTCCAAACACAGACAAACGGTAATAGGGATATTTTTACAGCAGCAAGATGTGTGGGGTTATTGCTATACAGTGCTAAATAGTTGCATAAGAGGGTTCTTTACAAAAGTATTATGTTCATCTCTTCTCTCCCTGTTTTTTATGAATGTATGTTAGAGCAGCCGAGGTGAGAGGAGAGAGAGAGAGAGAGAGAGAGCAGCCAACAAATACTCTTTTTACTTAACACCTGAAGTTGCATGCAGGTGCAGATGCTCTGTGTGCACAACTCACACTTTCATTTTTAGTAATAACCTGTGCTCAAACCGTAGTAGTGTTTTATTACCAACAATCCAAAAATATGTACCTGCACTCTCTCTCTCTCTCTCTTCTCTGTTCTATTATTTTCGGATGTCTGCAACTAACCATTCCTTCTTGGGTACAGTTTACTTATTCCATCATCATTATCGTCATCATACTGCAGCTTCATGCTCAACTCACTACTTAACGTTTTATCGTTCATTCGCATTTTATCCTTTAACCCCCTCCAAAAATTCAAAGCCTTTTTTTCACTCTTTATTAATATTCAAAAATAAAAAAGTCCACCAAACAACCAACCAAGAGAACAGAAAGAAACGGTTGTGTGGTTCGGTAACTCTGTTTTTATTCATCATTACCTACATTATAAATTCAGTTTCCTTTTTGTTGTATTGTAATAAATATGGAATATTCATAGCCAGGTTTCAGCAATGATAGCTGGAATCTGTTGAACATAACGACTAACGCTTCTATATAGTCGCGCCGCAAACTGATGGTATGTATGAGAAATATTATGAGCAAGTGTACAACTGCTTTGATCTGCACAAACATGTATACCATTAAATTTTACACTTTGTTAAATATTGTACACGTCAATTTGTACCTAGGCATTATTATGTACTACATAAAATGCAATGGAATCCAAAATTCCAGTCACAAAATTAATTCATAACAATTTCGAAGAGCCATTCCATATCAGAGCAAGAAGGATAATGATTTGATTTTGAATTGAGTGTGTGGTCTAGTATATAAGTTGAGGTGAAACAATGTAATTTTTAATTTCACTGCATTACATTCCTGATCACACTCTTGAACAACCGTTTCGTGAATAAGAAATCATTAAGTATAGAAATCCTGATAACAAAAAGAAGTTATGAATTAAGTAGTTGTGTCTGCGTCGCTCTCAATAAAAACGGATTCAAAAAATATTTAATCATACACTTCATACAAATGTAATACCCCTAATAGTTAGGCGCATTATCTATGATGATGTAGTAAGCACAAGTTTTACAAAAAAAGAAATATTTTTAACCATAATATATTAATCCTAGCTAGCTTCTGGTCATATGAATACTTGTAGAAAATCAAACCACCATATTGACAGCAAGTGTTACATGCGTCCATTACCAACATAATACAAATCTGTATAATAAAGGTAAAACGTGACGCGAATCAAGTGAAATCTATTTACGTAAGCGAATTACATACACCTGAATACATTAATCTTTTCCGGAGTACGTAGGTATGAAATCATTTTTATAACTAGTATGGATTTTAAGTAGTGAATATTCATACTTTAAGCGTACATTAAGCTTTTGATTGTGTTTTATCTTATGAGAGGTTTTGTCAGAAAGTGGAAAACGTAACAAATTTGTTTTTTTTTTCAAAACAAAATGACATGATGCAAGTAATATCCACATATGTCATATTACCCCAGTAGGACTGCATATTTCACATTTACATAAATATTTTCCATTAAGATGTGCGTATTGTTAAAAAATGTTAATAAATGCATAAAGTCATCCTAATTATAAGACGAGCTACATTCATAAACTTTTCATTTGAGTGACTTCTCTACTGCCAACTCCATAGGACAATAACTTGAGTACTGCACAAATACATGCATTTACATCATGAGATGCATATTGCACCTGCACCAATATCACAATACTCTCTCGTCACAGAGGTTAATAATAAAATTTAATGATGCATGCCAGTCATTGAATGAACCCTGCATTCATTGTCAAGCATTCTTTTTTTGTCATCAGGAACAACGACATGGCTTAAATATGTTTGTTGATGATGAGGAGTGAAAAATGATGTGCCCTTTGCCTATAATGGAAGTGGACAACTTCATACGTGTGTAAAACAACACTGGTGTAATTACGGAAACGCAACCATTTACACCTTTGGTCTACCTACGTACACACTATTTTTACAACAATCAAATAGTACCAAACCAGCAAACGATCATTAAAACTTTCACAATTTCGATTTTCTTGGAGATGTATTAATAGCCAGGTACTTAAAATGTATATTATGAACGGAAATACATGGTTAGCTTTTGGGTTGTAAAATGAATATATGGCTGTTATCGTTTTCATTAGGGATTGGGAATTGGGAACATGGACAGGCCCAGCCACAACAAACAAGCATAAAATCACGAAATGCGACACGCAGGAAATCCCACTCCACCTTTCAATAATACAATTTATAAACACCCTATTACAAAGTATATCTATTTCCGTTACTGTGAATGGCCGACGCAAACACATTACAATCGCATGCTGCAATCATTGTCGTTTTCATTTTCATTACTTTTTTTATCTAAAGCGGTTTTATCGGAATACTCATAACCAACCGCCGCGCTGTGCTTGTTCATCACTTCCAAAAATAATCTGTCTGTTTCATGCATGATATTAGCTGTGAGATTTGCAAAGTTCAATTACATGGAAGGACCATTAGATAAAAGCATATTACAATGAATCAATATCAACAAATCATTTATGTCAGTAAACGTGACGCATCCGTCATATACCATGCCACACAACAAACAACAAAAAGATACACATTTCCACAATAAAAAAGTTATATTTCACAACCATCATAATTGTAGCGAGGGAAGAACAATAGGTAATCATACATTGACAAAGTATTACACACTCCACATTTCTGAGAAATGCTTCCATATCTTGTTCAATGCAAAATATGCTTTTAACGGTTATAATTATTGTGTACTTTTACGGATCAGACGGGCAAACAAATCCCACTGATGAATGCAATATTATACATAATTCATATCGTATTTTAAGCAAGAATTTACCACAAGTCTACATTTAACGGATATGTCAACAGGTATATTCGTTATGTATTATTTTGTAATTTATAATGCATGACAAAGTGATCAAGTCACTGATGCTAGAAGGGTTCTGAATTTGAATTTTGTTGACTTTCATCCATTTTCGTACAATACCCGTCATCTTACTCATGGTTGGTATCTGTGTCTGTAAGAGGCAGATATGTATTTCTGCTTTATATATTTAGATATTACGTATGCTGTACTCTGTTGGAGAAAGATCAACGGAAAATAATGAAATAGAAGAAGTGACAAAATACCGTAAAAACCTCTTAGAAAGAATAATAAACCGAATGACCATTAATGGGACGGCATAACAAAAACGAGTGAAGAGCTTTACGACGAGTATGAGGCAGCTCCAAGTGGGTAAGGATAAATAAGTTTGCTGTATTTTCAATGTTTGCAGACTTGCTCACTCAGAAAGAGATTCCATCATTGGGTAAACTTTTCAAAGCAACCGAAGACGGCTTAAGAAGACAACGACAGCACAATACGTAATTTGAGCATTTGTCGTTCGTTCGATATATGTACAAAACCTTAAACTCGCCATCTATTAACACACACAATGTAAAACTCCACCTGCCTTATCTTTCTTTCTTTCTCTCTCTCTCCATTTTGCCCACTTTTCCAACAAAAAGCCAATATCATAAGAACATGCGTGTGTACATTGCAATACAAGAAAATTAGGGACTTGATGACGAAGAGGACACTACACGAGACAACATTGTACAGAGCGCTTCCTTTTCCAGTTTTCCAAACCATTATTCAACACATGCTATAAGGCTTTCATATATGTGCACACTTGACCGCAATGTAGCATCGCTTATTCATAGCAAGGCATACGTTCAAACTATATTTTACATACCTGTGCTATATTATGTTTCTGCCACCACCACTTGTACTATTATTATTATACACAGAAATGGAGTTCCATCCCATCGATTGCGAATCAATCATTTATCGGCTTCACCATGGTAAGCTACGTACAACAAAAAGAAAGAACTTGCCTACAGCAAAAACGCGTAGTTCCATCCATCCAACTTCTATTTGACTACCTGAGTACCTACTTACTTGCCTGCTTCGGTATCTGAAGAAATTCTTTCTTGATGCCTACCTCTTTCTTTTGCGGCATGCATATTTATCCTCTCCGAATTGCCACTCCTGTCTGAAAGCAGTCAGTTAGTCGGGACACTTTCTCTTCACTTTCGCTTACTACCATTTCCTACGTTCCATAATAGAATGAGTCGCATAAAAACTCAACTTTTCACTCATATGACTTCTTTCATGTTTTTCATATAGGGCTCATTCAACCAAGCATATATTTCCAACCTGTCGTAGGTTTCCTCGTTTCTGTACAAATAATACTTCTATCTTGTAGCAGTCGCTTACATGCAAGGTAGTCACATACATACATGCATAAATAGCTGCTATATCCCTGTTTCTAAATGCATGATTCATGATGACGGTGATGGTGATATATTATATGGAACGAAAGCAAGCACGGGGTATAATGAATATTGCAACCTCTTCTCCAAATTCTATTAAATGCATAATCAATCTATTATCTATTATTATATTACATTAGAGGGGAATGAAGGGAAATAGATTTACATATTTTCATAAGTTTTTAGGGAAAAATTCAGGTTGTCGTTTACAGGGAGTAAGAGAGGGTTACATGGGAGGCTATAATGGGAGTGTAAGGAAACATTGTCGAAGCACTATTTTTACAGTCTTTTAAGCCAAATGAAAACACATGCGACACTAGTTATGTATGCAGCCACAAGCCGTATTAAGCCAATCCTCCCTCCTGTAAAGCCTCACCAGTACCTAACAACAACAGGATGAGGACGTAGAACTCTTCTTCCTCCTGTTTTCCCTCTTCCTTAGTTAAACATGCAACTTTTTGCCATTCAGTTGAAATTCAAACACAATCATTTAAGCAGGTAAACACACAAACAGATACTTTCTTGCCTTTCAATTCAATCTATTATAAGTAAATGTGCTCTCGACAACGACAATATAATCATCCACTGTACATATTTTTTTCACTGACAATGCGTTTCATGTCTGCAGTTAGTAGTTGTACTTATGGTCTTTGTCTATTATGTATCAGCAACAGGAGCAACAGAACACTTGGCTGACTCAAGAGGACATCCGTCTACATCCATGTTACCACTGTTATAATCCGTTCTTTTAAAATGAGAGTACCCTTTTTTCAAGGAAATAGATAAAAAGGGGAAGGAACACTAACATCTATAAAAAACTGTCCATTGTTATGTATGTCCACAATGAAAATATATGAGCGTTTCTTATGCAATATGATAAAATTATTCCGAATAAAACTTATGTTTTTGCATTAACCTGAACTACAAACATTATATGTTCACTTCTTGAATCAAAATGACAATACGGTTTGAAGAAGACAAGCCAATCGCCCAAGTTAGAGTGGAGAACCCACGCAACGCCACATGCAACGTTATATGTAATGTATGCCTATATACATATGTATATGTATATAGGCATATAGGGTGTACACACCTTTACCTTCCATTTCTGCGCTGTGTGCTACCTTTACCTCACCACTTCCGAACCAAACAGTGTACGTATATAATGATAGTATCCTAATAACAATACAGTATTTCACATCGCATGACAATTCACTTGAGAAAGAAGAAGAGAAATGAGAATATTACGACAGACAACTTGAGACAAGTACATGCAAAACCGATATAATTTAACCAAACTATTGGTTAAACCAGCTTTGTGGAAGATAAAAAACACTACCACTTCTTCCACCACCACCACCAAGTCAACTTATTCAAGAACGGGAAAACTTGAATGGTTCGTCTCCTTAAGTAATAATACTTTTGGACTTTAACACACGCCACACACAAAACGAACGAAACCAAGAAGGAGAAAAAGAAGAAGAAGAGAGGAGCAATTCACTCAATTGTGTGCCATTGTGCTCTCTTCCGTCTTTCTTACTCTACCTTACTCTACACAGTACTTACTTAAAATGAAAATAATAATGCTCACTCACTCACAGAGTTTGGTGCATAGTTTTCCTTTCCTGTCCCTCTTTTCCTTCTTCCTTGACGAATGCCTGCCTGCATGCCAACGACACAAACTCTTGAGGTAAAAAAGACACATTACCCACCTCGTAGTGGAATAACGAGAGAGAAAATCGGAGCAAGAGAGGAAGACAAGAAAATTGGGTTTGTATCTTCTTTTTTACTTTGTTTTCTTCTTCTCTCTACCAGAATTCTCATATGATTGGAAAAAATACTTTGTTACAGAGTAAATGCATGTATAATGCATCAAAGCAAACTGGGAGTATAATATTTTGTAACCAAAAATGTTTGCTTTTGTTGTAAACTATTATAGCTCAAGAAATAAGCAATGAAGCAAGGACCACTGTACTACTAGTCAGTCAAAGTTATTGTTTCTGTATGGCTTATCTAGCATATTATTTGTCCTCTCGAAACTCTTTTTCTTCTTCTCTAGCTCCCAATTTGAAAATTACCAGGAAATTTACAAATATTAGTAATATTACACTACAGATAAAACACTTTGCTTTCCCATCTCAACCTAGATATGTACATGTTCATGTTACTCACAATTTTATACGTTTGTCCTGGATTGGAAACCTAGGCATAGAACGACCAGTAAAAAATGCGTATGCTGTATAAATACCCGTAATAATGTTATTAGTGAAGAAGTGACAAAGATGCTTGTGAAATATGATGTATGCTTACTGAAAGATTTTTTTCAATGTGGATAAGTATTGTATCTCATCTTTCCATTACTTGTTTCGTTTAAGCTCTTCAATATAGACAAGCTCAAAAAATCATAATATTATGTAAATACTACAATAGCGTTTGCCAACAGACAAACATGAAGAAAGATAACTTCATCTTCCATTTACAATGGGATTTATGAGAGCAACGAGATGGTGATGTTTAGCAAGTACCAAAACAAACAGACTCAAACTTCAATATTTTTCTCAGATTCTTGTTGATGCAACTAATAATAAATCATGAAAAATCGACGATGGAACAAAAGCCAATTTGGTAAAAGATCATGAACGTTATAATAATGTACAACATTTATTATTATTACAATTTTCGTCATCCGAGAGTGAGCTTTATGTACTTTTCGCTAATCTTATCAAAACGACAGTAAAAAGATAGCGCGAGAGTCATTATCAATTTCCGTCCTGGTGATGATAACAACACAAACGAAGATCTAGTTATTTAAGTCCTTTTCTCAAACATGTTAAGAACGCAGAGTGAGATATGGTACATTTATGAGCAGTGTAAGTGCACAGTTTGGTTAATACTTCTTGGTATCTGTGTATTCTGTGTTCATTATTCCGTTGAGTTGAATGAGCTGATGATGATGACGATGGTGAGTCATACATAACCACATTTCTACCAAGAAATAAAAGATGAGGTAGATGGATTGCTCTACGCCAGTAAAAGTCCTTTGTCCCTGCATGCCCATTCATTTAAATTGAGCGAAACCACTACATTTAACATATTATTACTCTACTTACATAGACCTAATTTAGCAAGTACTTTTTATTATTTAAGATCGGTGCGTTATAGAATTTCATTTACAAGGTAAGTCAGCACGCAAAGTATGAGGGTAATTCTTTTTTGTTCTTGACTTCTGTACAAAAGACATGAATGCGCAAATGTATTTTAATGTTAGCGTAACAACATGTAAAATACAATATTATTGTCGTGTGTGTATGTGACTCGTTACATCCGTATAACTTCATCCGTCATCCATCATGCATCATGAACACAAAGGTTTCATACCAAACCTAACCGAAAAAGCATAAACCCAAAACAAATAACTATTTCCTCTTTATTATATATCCCCAACAACGTTACCTCTCATATTCCAAAAACTTCATTTTATTGTCATTATGAAGGCAGAGGGAGGATGCATGCAGACGAGAAAACCAACTTGTCAGTGCCACCAAAGCAGAGTGTAGTAGTATTGCTTCAATCTGTGCTGTATCAACGTCAACATCCCCAAACCAATATCGCAATCATTTGTAAAGCAAATATATGCCTACACACAGCTATCCATAAAATGTGTAGAAATATAAGTAGTTTGTTAAAAAATTCTAGCAAGCTCATTTTACCTAACAAAATAGTTAACGCTCTAACATGTACCTCTCCACGTATACAACAACTAGGTATCTCTTATCTTCAAACTTTTTTGCTCATTGTGTCAAACTGAACTATTTTTGAGAGACAGGAGAAAAAAAGAAAGTCATAAGTTAAAGTGACTAACGTTATCAATAAATTGGAAGCTCGGCACATGTACTTTTGCTGTATAACGCAGCTATACATAATTCAATGGAGTGCTCTATAATATATGCTTATACCCCCTCATACGATCATATTATTTGCACCTTCGCTGCCCCACAATTTCCCGTGTAATGTACATGACACGGCAAACTTATAACTATCTCTCTGTTATGTGCTCTTTTTGACAGCAATCATATTTTATAGGGAAACAATTCAATGACTTTGCATTTCTTTCACTTGACTACATACACTGATATATATTATTTCTGCCTCAAATCCCTTTCTATCATGCCCACGTAGTTCTACACTCTTCTAAACGATTTCACTGCCAAAACCCAGTCCAGTGAAACAAGGTATACAACTTAGAATTGGAATCTGCCAGGCACGCTAATAATATTATTATTTTTTACCTTCCCCTTTCTTTCTTCATATCTTTTCCACTTCTGTTTAAACTTTTGGATTTTTTTTTGTTTTCATCGAAAACTTTCTCGGACGAAATATACACTGGATTAAGTGTGTTTTCAGTTTTAGTAAATGCCATTGTGCAAAGGAACACTTTCCATTAAAAATAAAAACCTATTCTGAGAAAACAAGAATCTGCAGAAAACATACTTTTATTTCCGTGCTCTGGAAACTCAGGTAGTTTTTTAAAGGCTCTCACTACAAATGTGCTCCTCCACCACGAAATTTGTGCAAAAAATAGAAAAAAAAGTCATAGCTTAGTTATATGCATTACTACTGCAAGGAGTAGCAAACCTTTCTTGTTTGCTTCTGCAGACTTACCCAAATTAAAAGCGCAATTGTCTTTTACGTGTGATTTGTCGACCAAACTCCAGAGCCAGAGAAGCACCAGCAACACTACCACCAGACTTTTACAATTTCTTTGGATCCACCGTCACAACGTATTATACTCTCCGCAAGCTTTTATGAGTAACTTTAAAAATAAAACGTCCCGTCATTCCTTTTTATGAAGTAAATTTCTTGAAGGTAGGCCTGCCAAATAATAACTTTCAATAATACCTACCTATACCATCGCTATATATGTTTACTTACTGTGTTCACTGCACTGCAATATTACTGATTACGCAGAGGCCTCTCTCTCTCTCCTGAATGTAGATAGCTTACCGATATAAGATAGCCTTCGTTGATGATTAACTTAACTCACGTTTTTTTATCTCCTGGCTTTTCACTTTCCGACAAACGAAAATAGCCCTTTTTGTCTCTCCGGCTATCCAATGTTTAATATATAGCATTACACACTTTATAATACATGTCTTGTGAGTTGATCTACCGTGTGTATACACAACTTATGGGCCC
Source organism: Coecobrya sp. COE2 (assembly GCA_027743765.1). Lineage (NCBI taxonomy): Eukaryota > Metazoa > Arthropoda > Collembola > Entomobryomorpha > Entomobryidae > Coecobrya > Coecobrya sp. COE2. The sequence goes on from JAHZMV010000951.1 coordinate 37,669, forward strand.
ACACAGAGAATTTGTATATCTTAATACCCTTTTCATGTCACTTTCATTAAATAAAAGCCGATGCCCAGAGAGTAACTGATAATTTTGCAGTTTTAGTCTGTTCTACCGCCATTTCTCAGTGTTTCAGCTCAAACCGTTGCGAATTTTTTGTGTGTGATCGCCCCATTAAAGTTCGGGTCAACTCAGATTCGTTACAAGTTCAAAACTTTCAATTCTCGCCTAAAGTTTTAGAGCCTTTCAATTCGACTTGATGAGTTATGGGTTTTCACACACAGAGTTCTTTAATTTTCTCTTTTATTTTTGTTTTATCAAGAGTCCATTTTACCTCGCTTTACCACCAGAGCGGCACTTAAATTCTAACATTATAGTTTTTTTTATTCCTTCATCTTTCTGTCTCCCTACACTTCGACATATATCTACTAATCTCTCACCCTCACCATTTGTCCTGCTTAATTTCTACAAAAGTCTTACATTACATGCATTATATCATATTATCTCATAGAATTCTCTCTTGATGATGAGAGACATAATAGTTCTTCCATTCCATATTCTACTTTACAAGATAACTAGATATATTTTACATCCAGTAATTCTCCCCCACAAGAGAAATAAGGAAATGCATGAAATCTCGAAATGAAAACCTTGGATAAACACAACAGTCAAGTTAAATCTTCTGGTTAACAAGTGTACACACTACATATTATACATCAGTACATGAGCAAAGTCTGCTCTAAAACATAATGGACATGTCTGCTCAAAAGGAAAACGCATTTACAAAAATTCACCTTTTTATTACTTATTTGTGTGAGCTTATACTTTATACACATCTCTACAAGATATAACAATCCCACCACAAAAATGACGTCGTATAAAGCACAAGTACACAAAAAATATTAAGTACACAATACTCATCATAGACATAAGAATATAATGCAGTACATGATAAAAAATATGCTTCGCTGACGCATTTAACTCTTACAGGAACATAATTGCTTACGAAGGTTTCTCATTCATGTATCACATAGACTTTTCTAAGCTCTAAATATGTATATTCATTCGTATATTCTCGTATATATATATTATACATATGTTAACACATGGTATTTACTACTTTCTACCTAACTATTTACCACCGCTACCATTAGGTATCGCTTGAAGAGCTTTGAGATAAATTTACATAATATTATGTGTTAGTTAAATACGAATTCTATTTCAGACGCTTAAATTCAAAGAGACCCTTTTTTAACAAAGGCATGCTAACGCACTAAATGCACGTCATACTGTAATGTGTTCTTGTAATACTTATCATCATCATCACATACACTCTTTTGCAGCTACAAAATTAATTGTATATCATCGAGTTGTATGCGTGTGTATATATCTTTTATGGATATTCGAAAACACCTTATTTCATGAGGACGTACATCGTTGAAAGCAAACACGTAAAGATGAAATATATACTCGTTTTAGTACTTAATTCACCGTATAACCAAATGGGATATGGTAAATCACAGAGACACTTCCTCACCTGCTTCCCCTTTTAATTCAATCTTTTTCGAAGTGTGACAATTGGTGACGTACATGTCTACTGAATGTATAAATGCTAATATGGTACATGGGCGCCTGTTCTTATTCCAAATAAGACTGCTACGTGCACTAGCGTGCAATATGTCTAAAATGTAGGTGTTTCGCAAATTTAGAATGTGATCAGGCGGCTGTGATAAATCAGAATTTCTAAGAAAACCTTTAAAATACGGTTTAATGTTTAATATTTCTTTAATTATTAATTCAACTGAAAATCACAAAATATTGCCGCTGTCCCATTCATAACTTTCACGTTTAGGTACCACGTACCCGGTGTAATAGCAGTAACTTCTCTGAGTAATCTGCTTTATGTTATCTCTACACATGTATTTTTTGTTCGTCTTTTGTCCTCGGAAAGTTCCAATATGCTAAATTCAAAATTACTAACACTAACTATACCCAGCTTTTGAGTAATATGTCATGAGTACATCACTTTCCCTCGTAAATGCATGCTAGTTTTATATATAAGAATACGTACTATTAATATACGATTGGCACAAGGTTAGTTATTAAGGTAAGAATACAACCTTAAATGTCCAAATTTAAAATTAGAGACCACATTACTAGTGGCAGCAGAGACTCCTCAAACACTTTTTTCGCCTGCTGTTATGTTGGTTTGAGACGTATAATGATAAGAATGACAATGACTAAATACTACTTTTGAACCAGAGAGTTTTTTTCTAAAGCGAACACCTTTCGTCTGCTCGCTCGTTGTGGTGTTTATTTTATGCGAAGAGAACAAATGCCTTACGTGAATATTATTTGTTACAGCAAAAAAAAAACGAAAATAAACTACTGGCGAGTGCAGTGCAGGTATCGTTCGTTATGGCATGTCAGCTTGTCGCAGTCAATGTAGTGAATAAATATTAAGAATACATGAGTATGTAAAAAGTTTCTTTTCTTTCATCCCAGTTTACTCTTCACAATTGTTGTCATTTGTCGATGTAATAGCACCAAGCATCCTACTTGAATAAGAATATTTTCATGAACGTTTCAAACTTTTGTCATCATTTGAAGTTGAGTTGAAAACATGCATAAACTATACAAGATGAAAAGGGTAGCCGGTTATAAAATTGTAATTATCCTGTTTAAAATATACAGTACTAAAAATATTGCTTCAAAATATACGCCAGCAATTTGTCAATAGGTTGCAGTTTTACAATTATTGACGGAATGAAACAGAAAAAGATGCAGAGATCGCAAGGATGGAAATAATTAAACACCCGAAAATTGGCAAGGCTAAATGAATGACCTAACTTAACTTGAAGTATTAAATTCACTGTGTGGAAAGTGGATAGGACGAATATGCATTTAGACATTTATTCGTCATCATAGTTTTATCTAAGGATCTATTGCGATAAAACAAATCAAAATTTGAAAATTATTTATCGTTTCGTAATTAATGTCGTGCAGCTTTTTGTGAGCATCATGCATCAATATCTACTACCCTACGATTGATTGGCTAGCTATTCGACATTTATGAACTGAACAAACGTGCAGAAAAAGGGCATTTCCACTTTATCTGCTCTTCTGTCCTTGTGAGTCATCTTCCTCAACAAAAATTTTTTTGAGAGAATGCATCGGTAAACTGGTATCCATATTGGCGTAATATGGGAGTATACTTTTTAAAGGAGGCAAAGGCTACATTTACTTTTAGAACCGACAAACTAGAGATATATTAAACCAGGTAAGGAACATATCACGTTATGTGCACGCAAGACACATGTTTAAATGACATTCACTTCAACTTGAATGAGTTGTGTTTGTGTTTCGTCCGTCTGTTGTATTGTATAGCATTGTGGAGAGAAACGAGTGTTTCTTCTTCTGGTAGTATAAAAATGTTCTAATGTATGTTATTGTAAGCAACAGCAAAGCAATTCATTCCCAATTCAAGCCGGCTCTCCTGTCTGCTTTCTGCGTGCATGCACAACAGAACCAGTAATTCATAGAAAAACTAGCTCTCATGTTAACGAGGATATTATTATGAGACTTGCTAGCTGAAAGTCCATGAATAAGGCGGATGGATAAATGCTGCTCTTAGCGCATACCTCACATTGTGCAACCGGATATTTCAAGAATACACAAAACTTTTCATGCAACCATGTTTCAACTCTACTTCCAATACGTATACGGATGACAGATACGTATACATATGAAACCATAAAATGAGCAAACTCGATAATATTCCTCTTCAGCTCTAAAATGGATAAGTGGTAGGGAGGAGCAGGTAGAATTCATCATCATATTACATTTTTTTCGTCTAAAACCAAAACCATACAGTTGGTGAAGCCGGGGGAGTCCCAGATGAAGCCAACAACACTATATCGCATATATATGCCTACGTGTGTATGTACATTACTTTCAAATGAATAAACAATCAAAATGCAAAAAGTATAAAATACACATACATACCACCACCAGCGTCTCTCCTCGGAACGTTCCTAATTCATAGGTTCAATTCTGCAGGTTAATAGTACCTAACTTAAAATATAGTGACCATTCTCATGAAGGTAACTGTGTTAATTCATAATGTCGGAATCTGAACCACATATTAAAGCTAACTAACATGGCATGACTTTTGCTATTTCCTAATATGAAAGCAAAATAAAGAGTGACATTGGTACTTTCCGATGATAATGTAGCTAAATACAAATGCTCAGTTTAACATTTTCGCTATGTTTAAATATGATATTAATGTTCATTTGGTACAAGCAATTTATGAATATACCTGTGATGCTAGGAGTGTATGAGATGGGATTGCATTGTCACTAAAATATTACACATCAAACAATAAGCAATACATACATACTACTGGACTAAACCACATAGTATGAGCGTAAATACGTGAACACGATGAAGCAAAAAACGCGTGCATGAATAATGAATCCATATAGGAAGGAAATTAACTACTTGGAAAAGACAAAAGTCATGTTAAGATAGTTTCATTTGAGAAAGACGAGACAGACGAATAGTAAATGAGCACTAAAGCCTATAGATCTACGTGCTTCTGTTAGCACATCCATCGAAAAAGCAATATCACACAATATTTATGTAGGTATATTAGACATAATAACACATAGGTATAAACTTGATGTGGTTCATAGTTGTGCATTCGAAACAGCTAATGTGTATGAAATTGGGAATATCATAGGTAGACGCGATATTATTATGTTTACCGTTCACATAATGTCTGCATGTTTATTTCACTTTACCAATAATAGACTCTAACTCTTTTTACCTCTCCAACTCTTCAACTACTGTCTCCCTGTCCCTCTCTGACTAAGACATAAGACAAGGAAGCAGAGACAATACGAAGAAGAACCTATTATTATTATTATCATTACAATTTCTTCTGTACATGCATGCAGCCGTTTTGTTCGGTGCTACTGCTGGTGAATAGACATATTAAACGCAACTTGAGTAGAGTGGTTGAGTTGAGCTTTTCTCGGAACCAGCCACAATATTACTCTGACTGACTATCATTTATAGTCTTACGAAGAAGACTCTTATATGCCAAACGTACAGTTCCTTTTCACTTCTGCCAATAAATATTCATAAGCTCACTCACCTATACATACCAACCTATATGGATAATAACATGCCATGCTTTCATTTCATTTCCATGCATTCTTAAGTATTTCGACGAAGGAGTGAGCGTTTGTACGCAGTTTAACTTTTCATATAGATATGTCTACACCAATGTATGTGAACACGGCTACCAAGTAAAATAACAGTACAACCCTCTTTACGAATTTAACTTCTCCCATCTTACCTGCCAGCCAAAAATCAGCAACATTAGACAACCGTGCAAACTACATAAGCAGTGTATATACGTACATTACTTTATGAAATAACAATGTATGTCGCAGTCGCTTGAAAAACATTGCAACTTTGTATATATGTAAGTGCTTTTACACATACCACTTCAGCGGAGATGAAACACGGAAAAACAAGGCATTACCGATAAGATGATTTTCCCAACTTGCTACACTGCTCTGGCTATATATGCTAACCATTGCCACCTGCACAATATTTGTAAATAAGTGGGTAACAGTGAAAATACCATTCCCAGAGAAAGTTGTAGGTAAGTGAATTATAGTAGACTTTAGAAAAATCTGAAAATATATACATGCATGCATGAACGGATATGGGGAGAATCCTTAATATTATTCGCAGTATCTATCAGTTTGACATGCACTCCAGTTTAAGAAATTGTTCAAATCAATACCTCTAAGTGTATCACGCACATTTGATGATGAAATAGACCGGAAGGAGAGAGTGCTTTTTGATATTATGTACATATATACAAGCTTTATCTCAGGGCAAAATACATCCTATCAATAACCCATGCTAGAAGTACCTAAATATTTGTTGGTGCAAGTATAATAAATGAGTGCGATATGGTATCCTACAACATATTCACCCCTTTCAAATTAAATGTGACATGAAGATCCCCAAAGTCAATCAGCTCTGTAATTTATCATATTTTCTGAGGAAAATCAATCTTTCCTAAGAGAAAGTTTCTATTAATGCTTAATTTCTCTTCTCCTTGTGTATTCTAGTGTAGTGTATACTACAACCCAGGATTTCTCTTGTTCTCATTATTTTATGCAGAGAGAGGTACAAATATAAGTGGTAATTCTATCAAATGAACAGACAATATTAGAGAAAAAGCCATTTTTTCTGTAATTCTCGTTTTCACGTATGTACCAAAACTTAAATTTTCTACAAACTGGAAAAGCAGACATCAGTTTCCCTAAAAAAGAAACAAACTTTTTCTGCTTAGCGATAATCAACTAATAAAGAAAAGTACAGAAAAGCACGAACTCCTACAACAGCAGCAGAAGTCGCCAGTAACAGAAGGTTCATTGAGTATGCTGCCACTCCTTCTTAAGCACGATGATGATTTTGACGGAACGAGTACACGCAACCATTTTCAAGGGTATATACACATACCATATACTATTATAAAGAACCTAGAACTGTTCATTCAGCTTTTATAAAATTCATGTTCTACCCTAATTCCTCCAGCCATGATGATCATTACCATTATTCAAGTACGTATGCTGGAGCAAATCTTGAGAGAATTTGTTGTTTTCTTTACTACCTATAATCAGAAATGCCGGTCGGGTCCATTTGAGCGTATAGCCCAGCAAGTATACTGGCGTTTACTTTCACTGGCTTTTAGTAGAAAAAATACTATCGTGTGAGCGCTCAATCAAGAATGCTTCGAACAATACTTGGTAGAAAATGAACCAGAGCTGTAGCATGCTAAAAGCCAAATCATTTGGCATTTAAACTCATCTGGATTTTTTTTCTCTCTCTCTGAAGCCGGTAGAAGCAGCAGCAGTTGAAAAATCGTATATAAAAGTGTGAGATCCTATCTAACTTCTCGGTATCACTCCCCATGGAGTTATTTGACACTCATGGTTTACAGCCTACTACCATTTTTTTACAAAACAGTGGAGAGAAAAGGAGGATGGGATGGGAGCAACGGTATATTCAAGTTGGATCATCACACCACTGTGGTGTTAACAAACAGCACTCCCTCTACACCAACTCTCCTTTCATTGTTAAATCCTGCATTAATCTTGTTCCGACTTTTAGTCTACTTGTTTGCTCAGCTTCATAATGAAGATGTTTATTGCGAATACAGTTGCCTGCTTGATTGAAATCGTTTGGGACAACAGTCCGACGTGACGTGGATATAGGCACTTTATATAGGCATGTTATAGTAATTTTAGATGTAGTACTTTTCACCGCTGATGAGAACAAATGCATCAATGAAAGCCTACTTGCCATTCTCTATTACTACTTATTATTATAACCCTCTGCAGTATCTATAATCTAGATAGATTACATGAATACCAATGCTTATGCAATGATTGCAAGTATACTGATGTTCCAAATATAGTGCTGTCCGTTGTATTTAGTAATATGTACGCCAAATAGATTGTGCATTTTTGTATGTAGGTATGTGAAATTATTATTACGAATGTATGTATGTATATATTATTAGAAAATACTTACAGGGTTGTCGAAGCCGCTTCAACGGATGATGATGTCGATAAAGATATTACCACATTGGTGCCACAACTACTGGCTCTGGAAACTAGTACCTTGATTATTGAATGGCTTTACATGCAAGTACAAAAACTGTGTTCCTTGAGAAGAGGAGGACGACAACGGTCGAGAGAAGAGCAGCAGCAAAAGTGTGGAAACAACCAGCTACGATCAGGATCAAACCACAACTAACAAGAGCTTGATGCAAGCGCACCTGCTAATAACAACGTATATGTGTACAACAAGCGGTCGTCCATGCGATGGCATAATCTTCTCTCTGTGTAGCTCACAGAGGAAATCCAATCCCTCTATAGTAGACAGTCACTCTAACTCACTCACAGAAAAGGAAACAAGACACCAGCAACCAACAACACCAGGAAAAAAACACAAAAAATATACATATTAAAATCAAGAGAACCTCACAAAAGAGAGGTATCTGGTGCTGAGCTAACAGCAGCAGCAGCGGTTATTTCCTCACTTTAGTAGCCATCACGAGTTAAATCTTTCTTTCTTGTAGTCTTACGTCCGCGTAACATATGCCTGGATTTTTTCCCTAATGCAGCGCAAAAAAGAAGATGAAATCAACACAAACCTACTTACTTCAAGAGTACCACTGACTGCTGGTGAAATTCTCGGTTGAAGGTGGCCAAAAGCTTGTAGAAGAGAGTAAGAGTAGACTTTCTGCTGGGTTTGCGTTGTTGGCTTCACTGACTGACTGAAGTAATAATATGGCAAATAAGTCGAGTCGAGGGAGAGAGAGTGAAGTGTCTTCGCCTTTTTTCATCATCAATAGACGCCTGCTGCCTACATTTTATTGATAACGTTCATAACGTGCCTATACGTTAAAAAGCCTGTCTAGAGTTTTTCCTCTCAGGCAAACAAAGAAGAAAGGTAGGCAAATTTTACTTTCTTTCCTACCTACTTTCTATCATTCTCCATATCTTTCCATTCAAATAATATGAGAAAAATACTCAAAATCTGGCACACTAAATACATAATCTGCTACATGGACTTATGTACCTATATATATTGAATGCATCTTCAGCCATCCGAGTTTCCTATACTCGAATAGCTACTTGTGCACGTTTTGTATATCTTTTGTTTCTACCAGAAATAGGGAAAAAAGAAAGTTCCGCCCACAACACCACGTCCATACTTCACTTCAAACATTCTTTATCGTAAACTTGTCTGCCCCTTTTACCCACAACTTACACCTGCCTTTTGTACACACAACACCATCATAACTTCAAAACGTCTTGCATGCTTTTGAAAGATTTCCGTCAATTTTTTCTCTACAGTTGTTTTTAAAACAAGAAATATTATGCGTAAAAAATAGCTTTCCTCTCTCGCTGGATATCATAGTGTTTAAATTTACATAAGCATTTAAATTATCTGTCATTTAAATATTATAGATAACAAATTCAACCCACTCTCCATAATAAATTCGAATTTTCCAGCAGAGCCATTATTTCAACTTGAGGAAGAATTTCAATCATTTTCTTAGCAATATAAGTATTATATTGACCGTAGGAGTCAATACATCATCTTCCTACTTACGTTACGTTATATTAATATAGTACAGCGAAAAGTTGTGTCACTTTACCAAGTATACTTATGAGAAAAATACACAATTCTTGTGCGGTGCGTGACAAACCGTATTGTAAAAAGGATAAACGATATAGTCTTTGTTAAAATATTAACCCTTCAAATACTTTGTACCAACATTGGATGAAGTGCTTACGATATATCGGTAAAAAGTTTTCAGGCATGTAACTGATAAGATAAAGGAGATAATTAAGCTTCGTTAAATTAAATAAATTATTTTCCAATGCGTAACCTACCGGAAATGCACATGCCATCATCAAGAGACGTGCTTCAAACTGTATGCAAATCAAATGCTGTTATTCGTCATGTCAGGTATAAAATATGCCTCGTAAAAATCATTTTCGTGTTTGCAAAAGTAACTCATAGTGTTAAATTGACTTCCGTCAATGTACATGCCGTAGGTGGGATGTAGGTACGTAAATAAGTTGATGAGGTGCGTGAACGGAAATAGCGCTTTTTGCCTTTTTCACAATCAATTAAATTAAGCCGTCGTATTAGGCATTTCAGCATGCTATTTGATTAAATGGATTCTCCGCAAAACCTATTTTTCTAAACGTCTCATTCGATTCATCTTAAGAATGAGCAACAATATTAAACAGAAGTAGTAAACACAAGTTGAAAACTTGCTAAAAAATTCATTGTGAAAGGGGAACTTAACTTGGTAATCCAAGAATTGCGAATTGTCTAATCATAAATCATAAAATATTGTATCAAAGCCAAGCCGACAATAGACAATAAATATTTTTAACGTTATCTCACTGAATAGTTCTCATTCCTGCTCAATGACGTTATCTACCAGAATAAAAATCACTGAAATTCTTTATGCATTCTATAATTAATATCCATAATTGTTCAAGAGTTCGTTTCAATTAAAATTAGAAACCACCCAAAATCCATGCACGCTTACGATCAAGAAGAACAACCTTACAATTTCTTACTTTCCCCCAATCGGAATCTTTAAGATTGAAACATTTTTTCGACACTGTAAAAACAAAAGATATGTGACAACGACCTGTAAAAATGGAACGTACTGAATACAGCATTATCTACGAAGTGCTTTTTTGAAAACTATATTATGTAAAAATGCTCCAACACTACCTTCTCATTCTCTCTTCACCGCAAAAGGGTTCCTACCCTTGTCAGTCTAGATGTATGTAATATGTCGTAACTTCGTTCATACGCTGTTCAAATGTAAATTATATGTCAAAATATTTTAACATCAATGAAAGTACAATGTTTCGATTTCAAAAGTCGAACAAGAAGCACACATAAAATGGAATCCTCGTTGAAAGTGTGAAAGTTCTCCAGTAAAGAATGGAGAATGTAAAGTAAGGTAGTAGCAGCAATGGTGGTGGTGGGTTTTGTGGGTGATGTGATAAGCAGCTCATGGCTCATTCCTTCAATTCTATACCCCTCTGCCATGATAAATGAAACCTTTATTTCCACAGCCAAGCATAAAATGTTCCACCATGCCAGCTTCTGAATCTGATTCTTCTACGTCCATCATCATCAATCTACTTTGAAAAGAGGCATAGTACATGAATACGTGTGACTCAAAAAATACGTAGGTAGTCAAGTTAGCTACTGTGCGTGTATTACATAACCAGTGAACTCTCTAAGCAAAAATCTATCCATCCACACACAAATCATATATTATTACTATTTTACCTATTAAGGTAGAATATTTATAATGTACCAAAAGAATAAGCCACGCTAAGCATCTAACAGAAAAAAATGTATATAAGTAAAAGTGAGTAAACAGTTCGACATGACTTCGACAAGTGAAACACTTCATAGAATATATCATTCTTATTTCTCCCCAACCAACAGTTAGGTAAGTAGTCCAACAGTTTTTCCTCTCTCTCTCTCGTCTGCGTCTGCTGTCATTCAAGCACAACCCAGCCAATATTTTAGTAAGGTGGAGTGGACAAGAATAAATACGTAGATACAAGCATTATATCAGAAATATGTTGGAGGCACTTCTTTTTTTCCACTTTTTATGTCGTTATCCGTGTAAGCAAAGCATTCTTATGAATTGTGGATATATGGATAAGTAATGCTTTCGATTAGTGTGGGGACGACAAAGAATTCAAGTGATGTATAAACTTTAAAAAATACGTGTGTACTGACATAACCTGTAATATTATTCTCATAAGTGCATAAACGCAACACAGTTTTTTTGAATACTAAAGACAAGTGCTACAAAATAAACCTGGGATCATTATTGAATCCTACGAACCTATATACCGTCGACGCTCGTTGCTCAAAGTACATATATGGCTGCAGCAGCGGTAGAAGAATAAGATATGCTACAAAATGCGTTGAAACGTAACACGAGGAATTTGAAAGACCCCGTCACATTACAAATGCATACGTCAAACACTTATTTTAATATCGTCATATTCCTACTAGCATAAAGAGAGTGAGAGTATATATGTATAGCACAGCAAAGCAACATATCGTCAGTCAATTATCGAGGGGATGGTTTTGTAAAATAATAGAGTTTTGACTTGCATGATAAAAATATAAAACATTGAGCTACGCGTCCGTTGTGTATAAAAACGCATGAAGGAATAAAGAAAGTGTCTTATGACTTACGGAATAAATTAACTAGCCTGCAACGGTAGCCCCAAACCATTGTAAAACCGTAATAAAGAAGTTTGTACCTCAAGCTTACTTATTCCACGGATATAAGCATCAAGAAAAGCGTCCAACGAAAGGATAGCTCAAAACTTCATTTTAATGAAATAACTTCTCTTATGAATGTTTTAGAAATTCACAATTATTGTAATTCCAGTGTACCAAAATTGGCTCGGCTTCCATTACCGAGAAGGGGAAAATATGGATAAGCTTTTCGCAAAAGTAGCGATAAATAATAAATGACGAATTTTAAACGAGGAATGCAGTGATCCAGAATTACATCCACGAAGGAAATATTGTATATAAAAGCACATACATAAATATGAATGTCACTAAATACAAAATTTATTTGTACTGAGTAATTGGGAATGTACAATGCTTTCTATCTTACATTCTCAAAATAACATAAACTACTGAATTCAAAAATTTAAGTATTTTTTCATTATTTTCCATATATCCAGCTTGGTTATAATATCCTTAATCCGAACGAGATTATCAGTTTTTATGACTTGAAAAATACGTTGCGGTATAAATACCGATTCTTTCACTTATCAGCCCTATTATAATCCATTGCAAACAACTGTCCACTAATTTGTTGACCTAATTTACATTAGTTTAAACAAAGATCATCGCAAAAACTTTTATTAGGTGCACAGCAGCGCATTCCTTTTACTTTACATTTAATTCGTAAACTACATCCATACATCCATTTTGTAAGGATTTTGATTATCGTGTAATAAGTATTCATAGAATTGGACCGGCAATTCGCGTAAATGGTCAAAACATGATGGATTTTTTTAAATCGAAGATATGTATTTTAATTGAAAAAGTATAAAACAGTAAGAGGAATGAAACAGCGGTAGGTATCAACATGTGTGACGTAGTAGGAATTTCAGAATGCCCCAATGCCTGATATTGTAAATTTTGGATAGGAAGGTAATTGATTTTATGTTGTTTATTTATAGATACAGGTACTAAACGGACGGTGAGGGGTGGAATAACTTAACCAATGTTAAAACCATTTAACCAATTGATTAATTGTCTTTATGGAATATTGGTGATGAAGCAAAGATACGTTCAAAGCCAGTTGTCATTGTGTTGAGAATTGAGAACACCCACAAAACACGACATCAATAACTACCACCTAGCATATGAATACATTTAACAATTCTCTTTCTCTTACCTGTAATAATTGCTCAACTCTTCCTTGTAATTCTAGATTTTGCTCCTGACAAAATAAAAAACATTTTATTATTTTAAGCATTACAATTACCTTTATTTTTGGAAAATTGCAACATTCGATTTTCATCTATTTGATTTAATTTGTGTTTGTGACAATATGCTTATGTAATGAATTGTGAGGGTGAGGGTGAAAGCCAAACGAATTAGAATATGCAATGAAATTATACTAAGAAAATGGCACTTACATCTTTCGTCTGAAGTAATTTCTGATATGAATCCACCAGAGACTTGTTCTGCGTGTCAAGAGCATCCGATTTCTCTTTGTACCCCGTTGATAACACCTCCAAATGTTCAATCTATAGAAATAAATATAATTTACCGCTTTAAGAATTTGAAATTCTATAAAATTGTAAAGAAAGAAGAAAACAAATGGAAAATTTACAAAATAATTAGCCCTATTATTATTAACTGTACGAAAAACAAAACAAATCGTATATGCTCCACCTTATTTGTAAAGTAATGATTTACATACTTGTAGAGACAGTATCCAATCTAATTTTTTTTTCAATTTAGTTTCAGAGTTTAGCTTTATTTGCATATTGGATTATTATGGCAAATTAAATTTCAACTTCCTAAGGATGTTTTGAGAAATAATGGAATTATGGAATCGTTACATGATGAAACCCTTTAATTAACTTTATGAATCTTCTTATATGCAATGAATTAATAATGCATTTTGCTAAATGAGTTTAAATCGCATTAATTGAATGCATAATTAAAATTCGTATGCTGTTTGTAGTAAACTACTGTATATTATCGTAGCAAGTTTTTTACCCTAAATTATTAAACTACTGCAAAGATTAAATAGGATCTTCCTCGTTATGCTATTTAATTGATTTCACCGTAATATTGAATATACAATCATATCCTTGCATACAAGTTACCTATGCGCAACGTGAACATAGTCGGTTCATGTAAACTTTTACACTTACTTTCGTACTTATATCACGATAGCCTATCTGTGTATCATGGGCCATTTGGCGAATTGCAAACTAAACCGCAACAAACTGTTGTATATTTTAGCAAATAGTGATATTTATATTGATACAAAGTATCAATACTTAAGCATACCTAACCAAGCAATTGGCAAATTAAATGCAATTTATAATCAAAACGTTTTCTCATACAATGTTTCGTTGAAAATGAATGAAAGATTATTCTACTTTGCCAAATGCTTATTTGCCATATCACTTAAGTATATGACATCACTTATGGACCATAAGTTATGGTCCATGTCATTTTTATCATTTATGCGATCCATTATAATTCCACTTGAGAGTTGAAGTTTCTTTAATCTCCTGCATTATCTTACTAATTAAAATTAGAAATCTAATTGTAATCTTAAAAAATGGTCATAAGAAAATTTCTACTCGCATCCTTTGATTATGTTCGACCAAAAGACCCTAATATTTCACTAGCATCAGCTAGTATAATGGCACTGCTCAAGAAGGAATTTAAAACAGGAAGTAGCTCAAGCATGGAACTTCATCATCGCCAGTACAACGTGAAGAATGCCATGTTGGATAATTTAATGGCAAGTGCCTTGGAAGATATAAAAGAAATTAAGCCGGACATCCTTGCAACCGGAGTGTACGTCTGGAATGAAGCATTCATTAATCCTATATTTGAATTTTTGCACAAGGCAGCCTACAGACCAAAATATATTATTTATGGAGGTCCTCAGATTACATATAGTGCAAAGGGAACGCTGGAAAAGCATTACCCCTTCACAGATTTCTTTATCAGAGGATATGGCGAGGAATCTCTGCTACAGTTATTGAAGACCATACAACTTCAAGAAGCTAACGCCGTTGCTCCACCGATGTTTGAAGGGATTCATGTAAAAAATCAGCCAGATATTGGAATCAAATCGCCGTATGAATTAGCCACGCTACCTTCGCCTTTACTTATTCCAGGCCTGATTGAGCATACAGGTATGAAGATACATTTAGTCTTAATGAAATTAATACAAATGCGTAATATAATCATTTGTCACTAAAATTGTATAAAATCAGGGAACAAATGGACAGTAGAAGTTTCTTGTTGTCCATTTGATTTAATAAACTATAACCATATTGTATATAAATACAATTAATATTACACACTAAACCGTGACATGAATAGGCGAAAGAAATAATGCTTTTATAAAATTTTTTAGAAATTAATGAAATAAAATGGCTATCTCATAATGCCCATAATTTCCAAAATGAGACAATAGAATAGGGACACGACGTATTTAGTATCATCAAGTGCTATGTAAAAGTAAATAAAAGTTTAAAACTTCCTACAGTTATAGCCTATAGTATAGGTGATATAACATTGAACATATTTAAAGTTTACAAAATGTCCATATTGAATAGACAAATGACAAATCTAACCCAAATGACATGCTAAATACTGTGATAATCTTATACAGATTTCAAAGCGTCATCATTTCTCACAGTTGCTTTGAACCATTTCCATTGAAATTTATATCAATAAAGCCCTGATGAAAAACAAGTGATTTTTATAAGAGTTTAGACCAGAGGACTAACAAGTAGTTAGTAATAATCATCAACGACTTTCACGGTAAAACGAAACGAAAAGAATGCTTATATATACCTTTTTAATTTATAGGCATTAACTTATAATGTTATTTTATATTTTTAAAAGGATTTATACGCTGGGAAACAAAACGCGGTTGTCCCTTTGAATGCGCGTTTTGTCAACACAAAGACAGTTATAAGAATCGCCTACAATGCCATCCTGAACGGATATTACAGGAACAAAATTGGATTATTAAAAATCATATCAAGGATATATCTGTAGTTGATCCAATTTACAATTCAGGTGGTTCACAGTACATGAATCATTTAGCCGGTTTTTTGGAGAAGGGATACAAAGGAAGACTAAATATGCAAGCAAGATTTGAAATGATAAACTCGGATTTTTTAAATATTTGCTCAAAACTTCAAGAAAATGGAGCCCAGGTTGAGTTAGAATTTGGAATACAAACGATAATTAAAAAGGAATCTAGTATTATTCAGAGACCTAACAATTTAAAGAGAGTTATTATAGCTTCTGATGAGCTCCATGCCAGAGGCATTCCATTTGAGGTGTCCCTTATCTACGGGCTTCCGGAACAAACGTTGGAATCATTTCAATCCTCACTGGAATGGGTTAAAACTTTCATTAAACCAAAAATAATCAGAGCTTGGCCGTTAATGCTTTTGAAAGGAACTCCACTATACGACATGAAATCAAAATATAAAATGCGTGAAAAAATCCTGGACGAAGATTTGGAAGAGCTGGACAAAACTCGACAGTACAGAGGAATCCCGCATGTCGTAGAAAGTTCCTCGTACACAGAGACAACATGGGATAAAATGAAATCACTAGCGATTTCTATCAATGGGATTTGAGGCAAATACATATTAATTAATTTAATCTTGACTTAACTCTTGAAATACCCTATTATACGGTATATCTATTAAAATACTAATACAATAAATTATTGGTCAAGTAAACACAGGTCGTTAAAAATGAAAACGGTCTTTCTTTATTTTAATTGTCAACAACACACTGTTACTCACCTCTTGTTTCTGATGAGAACATAACGCTTCCAACTCTGCAATTCGGGCTCTGTAGGTTTTCAATTCATCGGCTTCCGCAAATTCTGAAAATTAACATTCAAACCCCTCGTTTTACCAAATTGTTTTAAAGATGTAAAATATTAAAAATATACTTTTGAAAGATAAATTAGGATATTACCTTCCCCCTCCTCTGGTGTCTCAGCAAGTACCTCCTTCGTAAAATTACTAATCTGACCTTTCAGGTTGGTTAAACTTTCCCCAAGCCATGACATTTTAAACACAAACTAATCAAAGATTTCTCTTTGCTTAACAAATCATGCTACCAAATCTTCCTCTTCCACGATTGAGCCTCCGCCTCTCAGTAAAACACTTTAATTACCGGTTTAACTTACAAGATAACAGTCTGTTCACTACGTCCATTAAAAAAGGCATCACCATTATTTGTACTAATTGTACTCATAAATCAACATTCAAAGATTTTATCGCAACATTAACCAATTCATGATTTTCATGTAAGGACAACAAGTCACCTTTAAGCTTAATTGATATGTCATTTAACTCCTCTCAGTTTTAACTTTCGCCCAGTCGTCAATTCCTGTAATTCCTGTTCCAATTAACTCTAAGCACACATTTTCTTAACTTTTCCTTTAAAAAAATCATCCAGATTTCTTCATGCAAGCGTTTTTTCTTTGTTCCCTTTCTTGGTTGAGGTCATTTAACATCCCATTTAACTAACAAAGCACTAATTTACTAACCACACTTGCACATTTTCAACAGCCTTTTTCCGCTCCCGTTTTTTTCCTCAACTAACGCCAGGCTTAATAACTTTTAAAACTTTTAGCAAACTAGCCAATTAAGTCAGTTAGGTTAACTATAGTTAAATCTGGAAACAGATGACAGATGTGATCACCTGATCAAAAATATGTAAACACGGTAGAATGAATGCACCTGTCACTGTTTACGATACGCAAAGTCTCGCCGCTCTGCAGCCGCTACAACTCCTTGTGTCAAAGTTTGCAGCTGTTCATCTTCTGCAGCAGCCGTATATACACATTTTTGGCAGAAGACGGCATTGAAATTACCTCGTGGAAATTACGTCAACATTTTTTGGGGTAATATGATAACACGAAGATAATTAAATGCAATATTTAATTAAATGTTTTGACTTTTAATGATGATCATGGTTTATGATTCATGGAAGCAATTTCCACTAAGCTAGGTAGATGCATACCATCAAATTAAAGCGGATCGTGATTAAAGTTGTTGAATGATTTGATGCTATTATCTAACTAAATGAATTTAAGTTTTGAATGGGAGGATTATCATTAACAATTAAACTGGAAGTATTCAAAAGTTAAGATTCAAGATGGTAATTGTAGTAATAATTTATTTTTTCTATATAACAAGCTCGATGTATCGATATAATATGTACTCTTAGAATTTTTCTGCTTTTTTGCATAAAATGTGCACGTACGAATGGCGACTACAAATAATACTTTAAAAGCAAGAGTCAAATAATAATTAATAATAATAATGTAATGAATTTATCTTGTCGTTACATGCCGGAGTGATTTTATATAAATCAAAATACTTTAATTATAGGCCTCTCTCTAAGGTAAAAGGTCCTTCATGTACTATTTTAAGACAGCATATTATTATAATGTTTCATTAACAGTTTCTATAATAGATCACAACAACAAACAAAATTTTTTTACCGTACAATTAATTAAATGCACTAATACTAATAATATATATAAAATACATTTAAACTCACAACTCTGTGTGAGTGAACTAACTAACTAACCTAATTTATACCATAAAATCGTTTAGACCCATTCCTCTCTAGATAGTAAGAAATCTGTTTACAAAACTTATTTACATAAATAACATTAAACGTAAGGTTGAGTCGACGACGTGTCATATTAATTAAAGTTTTACAGTTAGAACAAAATATTTTAAACCGATTTAAAATTATTGTGAATGAGACATGCTAAATGTGGAGATGAAACGATGATGTTTCGTTTAGTCATGCTTGGATCAGAGCATCAGACTATACAGTTATTTTTTTCTCCATTGTCAGCTCCAACAAATGCAGACAATCGTAGTAGCAATTAGTCAAAAGACGGTGTGGATGGAGAGCATTCACTATACTTTACAGACTCCGTAGATCACGTATCGCCTGTCAGGTAGCGTAAAATATTATAATTAATGGTTGATATACAATTCTAGAAAATTTATAGCTTAAATAACTTAAGTAAAATCAAACTGGAGACATAGTGGTGTTATTGGATGTACTTTTTGAGATCCCGACTCCCAGATTTCTTGCTTCTATTTCATACACTAGAAGTCTCCACATTTTTACAACGAACACTTCCGCCTCTTCATCAAGAACCTGAAAAATCGAAGAAATAAATTATAAATCTACGATACAGACACGATAATCTACAATAAATCTTTAAAGTAAATATTATACCTACAAACCAAAAGAATTTTCAATCATTCATATCATGAATATTAGTTAGCATAGGTATGCAGTTGAATATGTATATAATATAGACTACTGATCAACTTACGGTGTCTACTTTTTCCCAATCAACTTGATAGTCAAATAGTGCATCCTTGTCTGTCGGGATTTTATCAATTAACGCTTTGATGTTCTTCTTCTTTTCTTCCTGAGTTTTTTCATCTTTCTTCAACTTCTTTGCTCCTTCATCTCCATAATCTATATTTTAAGTGAAAAAATCAAGTCAGTAATTTACATGAACTCATAATAAGTCTCTACCATTACTAAACATGAAAATGAAAACTGACCTAGGGGAACGAGTTTCCGTTTCCTGCCGAGACCCATTCCGTCATTGTCGTCCTCATCTTGATTAAAAACATCTTTAACATCCATTTTCTTTTTCTTTGGTAGGTCGGCAGGACTGAATCCTTGAATCGAAGAGTCGTCAATATCTGGAAATGATAAATAAATTAGGTGTCGTTAGATTAAAATACATACTTAATTGTGATGTTAAATCGGAATTAAAGAATCAAGGTGTAACGTGAATACCTTGAGGGGATGGCATTCCAGGAGACGGGGCAGACGAGAAACTTTGACGTGAATCTTCATCGTCCTTTTTAACTGCTGAATTCGAGTTGGGTGGATTAGTATTCCCGATTGTCATCTGAAATCCACTTACGGGTTTAGGACTAGGAGATGCTTCAGCAATAGGTAAAGGAGACACCAATGAATTCGGTGTCGAATGATTTGACGACGGTTTATTTACTGGCACAAACGAATTTAGTTGTATTCCACTAAACGACGTTGGTTGCACTGGTGGAGGATTACTTTGAATAATTGCATTGGTCTGACTGGATTCCACTTTTTGAATGGGTTCCTTGTCCTTTTCCTTCTCCTTACTATTTGATTTCGCGTGGTTATTATGATGAGCCTCTTTCTCTTTGGTGGGTTGATTATTTGCTAAGGCTTGAAGTCTACTTGCAATAGGTATTTTAATTGGATCAGCCTTTAGACCGGTTATCAGCTGCGTTGCTGAGGGTGGTGTTCCAGAATTCGTGACATCTAACAACGGTTTTTTGTATATGTCGAGTAGTCTGCTTGGGGTTCCACCGGAGTTTGGGGTTATGTTAGCGTTACTTGCCAGCATTCTTAATTTTAAGTCTTCTATTTCTTCACGTTCTCGTTGCCTATCTTTGTTGTCTGCTTCCAACTCTCGAGCTCTTTCAGACAAGCGCTTCTGTAGGTCTTTTCCCCTGTTAGAAGTAGATAATTACAATTAAGACAATCGCCAAAATTACGATTCAAATTATATTTAATGAATTCACTCTGAATTAACTGAATTTTCATAACCACATACCTGTAGTACTTCGGGTCATGCTTTTCATCGTCATAGTCTTCTAAAAACTGTTTTATTTTCTTTATTTCGCGTTGACGCTCTTCTTCTTGTCTTCTTTCACGTTCCTCTCGC
>JAHZMV010000952.1:0-18980 GCA_027743765.1 Coecobrya sp. COE2
TCTGTTTATTTAGTTTGGATTTATTTTTCCACAGCTCAGCAGCTTTTCTCTAGTCAATAGCTCTCTCATTTCTGTTCAGCTTAACATGTGTGTACTGCACTTACTGATTATGTCTAAAAATGTTTACTTCATTAATTACTGCTAACGAATTTACAAGACTTTTGTGAAAGCAAATAATGACATATCGTTAGGTATATCGATATTTTGATAATGTGTATACTGTACGTGATACTATATCGCACTCTGTGCCTGACATGAAAATATTTTCTAGTGGTAAATGTCTAATTCCATGGGGTTTTGGTAGACAGGTTTTGCAAGCGTTTGGAGCAGTTGTGGCCTTCATTGCAACGAGGAGTGGGCTGACAAGATGGATTGACTATTCAGAACCACCACGTTCATCAACTTATGCGTATGTCTTTCCATTTATTTTATTTCCGAATTTCCGTTGAATGATATATATAGGTTGTTTGTGGAACAAGTTTTTGTTTGCATGTTTCATTATGTTGATCATCATGTGCTGAAAATAGCATCATTTCCGTTTTCCATATATATAAAACAGCTATGTTTGAAATGACTTTTTGTTATGTAACACCCAAAAAAAGTAGAAATAATGCAGAAGCTGCCGTTCTATATATTATAATAGAAATCCTGACAATACCCCTTTATTTGAAAAGATGACAGGATTTTATTGTTCAGTGATTTATGA
Organism: Coecobrya sp. COE2; assembly: GCA_027743765.1. Lineage (NCBI taxonomy): Eukaryota > Metazoa > Arthropoda > Collembola > Entomobryomorpha > Entomobryidae > Coecobrya > Coecobrya sp. COE2. The sequence continues at coordinate 707 of JAHZMV010000952.1, forward strand.
CTACGGAAGAGCTTTGTAGCCTGTGGTTGATATTTTGTTGTTGTCTTTCTCTCTCTGTTTGCTTTTTGCCACTCACGTTGGACGTCCCTTTGTTTTTGATTTTACTCGTTGGAATTAAACGGACATTTGGAACCCTATATGGAACTACCTGCATATTATTATCATCCCCGCACAGCCCTTTTTATGAAACCAACCCACATGCAACCGAGGAGCTTTATTACAAACGAGCTGTAGACCGGTTTGAAGTGGATGGAGCAACATCCTTTGTTGTTTCTGTTCCTTACGACGCTGGAACAAGAAATGATAGTCTTGTCACCGCGACTCGGGCTATTTTCGTTCGTAAATATGTCGCTGAAGCAAATGCTGTTAAATGGGCACCGGTAAAATAATAATTACTTTTTCAAAGGAAACTGAATAAAATATTATGCAAAGTGGTTGTTTCATAGGACGTACAGCCCAAGGAACTTTTTTAAGCCTGGAAAGGCTTTCTCTTGTTTTGACTTTGTCTTGTGAAATGAAACTCTATTATCATGGAACATGCCTGTATATTAAGGTTAAATAATCTTTTATTTTTTCAAAAGGTTGCTGTTGCTGGTGCTCAGTTTGATCATGCTAAGATGGTCGCTCGTTTTCTCAATATTACAAATACCATCAACCCTGCTGAGGTATGTATATTAGAATTCGTATATAGTCTCAGATGTGAAAGAGGAATAATAATTTATTCAAGAGTTGTGTGATGTTTCCCATTTTCTATAATATTTGCACAATCTTTTCATTTTCTCTATCACAAACAACCAGTGCCCAGACCCTGTCATTTGTCAACCCTGTTCGACTGACTACGTTGACTGCTACATTCTGGATGACAATGGATTTGTTGTGGTTTCCGATACACATAAATACACAGGCCGATTCTTTGGTGAAATTCATGGAGGCATGATGAAAGAATTGGTCGACAGAGAGATTTATGAGCGAACAACTGTGGTAGATTATCAGGCAATATGTCATCATCTTCTGAATCGACCAGGACTCGCAAATATACTAATTAATGTAAGTTATAAGAATTGAATAAGTCGATAGTTAATTAGTCATAATAAAGGTTTCAATGGACTGCTAGAAAACTCTACATTCTGAATGCATTTCTAAAAAGTAAAATTAGAAAGATGGTTGGGGAGATTAAAAAGTTGATGAAACCTACCAGGAGCGTATCACGCTTGAATGGGTATTTACAGACTTTAATCAACTGACTTGTCGTGACTTTCTTTTCAATGTTCTCAGCCAGCTATTTTTAATCAACATTGCGAAATAGTTTTTTAATTTTCTACAAGTCGAGCGAAATTCATGAAAAGTTTTGTTATGTTATGAGCTTCTATGAATTATCTATCCATGCACGTTGTATGCTAACTCTAATACGAATATGTAAATGTTTCTATTATGTAGCCGTTCCAGACGTTTAAGTGGCTTCTCCGCTGGATGCTGGGGAGATTGGCGTGGCTCGCGTTACAAATCAATCTGCAAAATTTTATCCATCCAGACTACGCTTCCGTTCTAGCCGACGGTAAGTATAGTAAAGTAGCCAATATAGTAAAAAAAGTCTCTTTAAAACTAGTTCTACTACCGAGATTGGAAAATAACCAATTTAGTGGGTTAATGGGGGCATAAGATGTGAAAGGGCAGATAGGTCAGAAGCATACCTTTACTAACTGGAATAATGGAGTACGCTGTAGAAAATCACTTTGTTACTTTCTCTCGCTTTCTCCGTCGTAATAAAAAGTGAGACTAGGAAAAGCAATAATAATTGCAACGATATATTTACCACCGCATCATCCACGCTGAAGCATCTTGTTTCGTTGCCATTTTTGATTGGTATTAAAATGGACGAATCAATATGATAGAGTCTCCTTTCATTTCCCCAAAAATGATAACCTTCTTCTATTCACAAAGCTTGATTACTTTTTTTCCTCTTCTTTGGGTAATAAACTGAAGCTATGAATCAGCATCAGGACCAAAAGCAACGGAATGATGTAATGTCTTTCTAGAAGTTAAGCTATATTTGAATTGGCTTTCCCTTCATTCTTTAGGATTTTCTCGGTGTATTTTTTTATCATTCTCTTTTCATTTATCTCCTACCAATTTTATGGCTTGCCTTCCACACAAAATTCCAATTGCTTTGAAAAGAGAAAGAAAAGGCAGGGAGCTGCAATAATTGCTCGTAAATTCCATTTTCCGCTTTATTTCATTTATTTCATTACAACTGTGAATTGAGCAGTAGTAGAGTGCTGAATGGAGAAAGGCATCATGATGGTGTAAGCGTGTGTGTATGTATATGGGAAAGTGTAATGAATTTCTTGGAATTCACGTGACATGATTTTATGGAGTTTCTCATAACTTTATTTTCCATTTCATCTTACCATTCTTATCACCAACCAAAACTAAACGAAAAAATGTGAATATATGTGACTTTTGCAGTAACTGATGATCAGCCAATGGAGGAAGACAATCCCAACTGGCATCCCTTTCTAGAGTTGGCCTCAATCAATAAAACTAGATTACGTCCGTGTCACAAAGAGTACATCCTGTACAGATATGGTGCTTGTTACGATGGTCCTCGATGCGATGGGGGATCTCTGTATCGGGATGGATTTATCTCAGGAACACTTGAAGATTGTGATAGCATTGGCAATGACGGGTAAAAACGCAGTTGATAATACCAAACACTTTCCCGATCTATCTATCCCTGTTGAATGACACGCGAAAGACTTTCTCTCATCTTCTTGGAAAGTGTGAAGAAGCTCTTTCGCTGTGTGAACTAAGCAGACTTCTTGGTCTGACATGTCAATAAACAGAAATGACAACACACCACCTGTGACATATATTTATGATTTGTATGGATTTGTCTTGTTGTGTGAGATTTTATTAAATAATATTTATTGAATCTCTGGAATACTGTTATGACCGCTTTTATACAAAAATATGCTAAAAATTTGTCTTTCCACAACATGAATCCGATTCACGGTATATGTACTACGTGCATGGTGGTTTAGCACGAAACAAATCATAAGTATAATGCTAATACTCTGGAGAGTCTTAAATCCCAATCCAATCTGTGTTTCTCGCAAAGCTTTAATGGTGGCGGTGTGTAATATATAGATATCTATTTAGTATCTTGTTTCACTTATCATTACTTTTTTCTCTGGAAATCTCTGCAGAGAGTATGCCGTGCACCTGATCAACCGAACAAATCTCATTCTGCTAGTCGTCCAAGGCACTTGTAATGGGCATGGGAATAAAGAGCGGATCTCAATCAAGCCCATCGAAGTTCCTTACGAACTAGGAGAAGATCTTGAGAATATGACGGTTCACAATGAAGTGGTTGCCCAGATTTGCAGAATTCCTATTCTGAATCTGGAGAGAAAGAAACCTTCGACCACGTGCTATGACTATGATAAACGGGTAAGAGCTTCGCTTTCTCTCATCTTCATTTCCCAAAAGAGCAGGCGGAAATTGAGCATGCTTTCTCTCTTTCCCTCAAGTATCACCGTTAGATAAAGCCTACGAAATAATAATACCTACTATAATATTTTCTCTTCTCATTACCATAATACCCCTCTGGTTATATAACTTTTGTGCTTTATTGTAATTTTTTTCATAGGAGGATTCCCTCCGGGAGGAATGTGGTGGATCCGCCGCACTCCAGTCATCCATTACATTATTAGTGCTCAGTATCTTCCTATATTTTAATAATTTCCAAATACGATTGTCGTAGTCTTGTAGCAGATTTTAATTAGGCAATATTAAAATATGTAGTGGGTATTCAAATTTTTGTATTAACGTTAGCTAGCTACTTCGTATTTCGATTTCGATGTAAAAATGATATTATGCAATAAGGAAAATCCCTCTTTGAAGACAAAACTTAATTTCATAAATCTTTACGAGTTGATAGTTACTGTAAAGCTTATATAAGTAAACGTTATCTATACTGATTCCCTATACGTAATTTTAGCAAGTTATCAAGTTACCCATATATTATACTTATAAAAACCTTCTTTAATTATTTTTAATTTAATCACGTTGAAAAGTCAAATGATATAAGTAAGCGTTATCTATACTGATTCCCTATACGTAATTTTAGCAAGTTATCAAGTTACCCATATATTATACTTATAAAAACCTTCTTTAATTATTTTTAATTTAATCACGTTGAAAAGTCAAATGATGTTGTGATACGATTTTTATGAAAAAAATTCAAGCACAGTTGTTATTGAGTCGATCACAACTCGTTAAACTATCAAGTTGTTGTAGGGTCAGTGAGGTTATTTACTCCAAAAAAAATATTTTGTAACATTGTTGAAGTAAACAAGAAAAAATTCCCAGACCATCCTCTACCCACTTTTTTCAGAATTAGTAAGCTTACTATAATTGGGAATGGAGGTATGGATAATTTATGTTGCTGGAAACTCGCTGGATATTTTAAGCCTATATAATTATCGCACTAATGGTAGCAGAGGCACACACTGCGCACTCTCGTGCAGTATGTTCATTTACAGCAAGCACATTCCCTTTATATATTTACCTATGCAATACATATTAGAACGGGATATTTTATGAAGTTTGTAGTATTTTTTACATAGGATACATTTGACAAGACTCAACAAACGGTCTGTGTAATGTAAGAAGTAATAATTAACATGAATGTAGGTTGGTGCTGAAACTACTGTTACGAGAAGAAGGCGTCAGATCGAAAGAGGAGCCATGATGGAAAAAATATATGTAGCACAAGAAATATATATGTATGTACGACGATAAAATTGTCACTTTTCGTCAATTAAAGTGTTAAATGTATCTGAATGTTTGGGTTGGAGTAACCTGATTCCAAAAATGATATCGATACAGGCAAGATAAGGAATAGCAAAAATGTGTAAGGTTCCGTATAGGCAAACCATGCAAGGCGAAGGATAGGTATAGAGATAGACTTTTAGCAGCGAACAACGAGAAAGTACTAACGTATGAAACTACTGTTACGAGAAGAAGGCGTCAGATCGAAAGAGGAGCCATGATGGAAAAAATATATGTAGCACAAGAAATATATATGTATGCACGACGATAAAATTTTCACTTTTCGTCAATTAAAGTGGTAAATGTATCTGAATGTTTGTGGTGGAGTAACCTGATTCCAAAAATGATATCGATACAGGCAAGATAAGGAATAGCAAAAGTGTGTAAGGTTCCGTATAGGCAAACCATGCAAGGCGAAGGATAGGTATAGAGATAGACTTTTAGCAGCGAACAACGAGAAAGTACTAACGTTATATCAAGTTATAGAGTCTTGGCCTTTAAACTGCCTTCCCTGATTTACTAATAATTAATTTTTTAGAGAAATCAGTACTTCATACTTATTCGTACAATACAAGGAACATTATTTCTAGTGTAATGACATTTTACAAGTTTCGCTGACAAAAAAAACAGACTTCCTTTAGAGCTACTATATAAATAGGGACGCTAATTAATTATATATAGGGATAAAAAGTAAATGTCCATTAAAAATTAGCTACATAGACCACAGTTACAGCCAGCAATTAAATATAACAAAATCCTTTGAATATTGTCAATGTATAATGATAAAAAAATACGTATGTAATCCCTGTCTCTGCCGATGCTATTACTGTGATCGATATTAAAATTGTTGGATTTGTGAAACATCCAAACTTTCAAAAAGTAATTTTACTGTGCTGTTCTACGCACCACGTTTATATAAGAACATAAATTAAATAAATATCGTTATCCTTTAGATAAGTTTCCTTTGTTCCAAACAAAATCTAGTCAATACGCATTATATAGTCAAGTTAAAGTATTATTTACAAGTATTTGATAATCATTCTTAAAGAAATCTATAATTCCTGATGAAAAACCAATACCTTCACAGAGAACTCAACTCCGGACACATCAAAGACAAATATCCTTATAAGATTCTATATATATTTTAGGTTTTGTAGTTAATGAACAATTAAGTGTGTGAATATGTGTGTGTAGAAAAATAGACGCGGAAAATGTTATAGTTTAATAGTTTTAGTTAGTATATACATAAAATATTATGCTACTTCTTCAATATACATACTATTTATCTTCGAGCAGTTATTATTAAATCGTGTTCGAATTCAGGAAATGCAATACGAGGATTTTTTTTTGACAAAGTAAAATAAAATGATGAGTTGTACTGTTACCATTTGTATACCTAACTGAAAAATTAAAAAAAGAGGTTAAAAACTTTTAACACTGAATCTTTATATTAGTCTTTAATAAAAAAGAAAACTTGATTGAATGTGAATCTGTATTTTGCATATTTTTTTATTTTAAAAATAATTTCGCAATGAAACCATTTAAAATGTTAAATATTTACAAGAAAATTAACAATTGCATAAAATGGAGGTAAATGTTATTCTTACAAAATATATTTAATTTTCTGCATATTTGCATTATATACTCGGATCCCTGTATGCAACACATGTCACTGGTTTCTGATGTCCATTGTATTCCCGCTTGGATTGACAAGAATCGACTGACCATAATCGAGCCAGGTTGTCAGAAGATGCTAAAAATAGATAGTTTTTTTGTCAAATAAATAATCTGTACATTTCAAAATAGATAAAATTTGCACTCTATAGCATTTCGCAATTATCGACTTACCAGTTAAAATGAATTGACTATCACCAGTAAATGCTGCATCCCATACCCATCTTTGGCCTGAGCAATGTAAGTCAATACTCGGATCCCTGTATGCAACACATGTCACTGGTTTCTGATGTCCATTGTATTCCCGCTTGGATTGACAAGAATCGACTGACCATAATCGAGCCAGGTTGTCAGAAGATGCTAAAAAATAGATAGGTTTTTTGCCAAATAAATAATTTGTACATTTTAAAATATATAATTTGCACCATATATTATTATTTCACAATTATATTATCAACTTACCAGTTAAAATGAATTGACTATCACCAGTAAATGCTGCATCCCATACCCATCTTTGGCCTGAGCAATGTAAGTCAGAGACGAGTGAAAAATCCGAGGTTCTCCACACTTTACATGTTTGATCCGCTGATGTTGTAGCAAGGAAACTGAAAATTAAAAATCAACATAGAATTAGAATTATGATGACTGAAAGAGGGCAAACTCGGGAGAAATATATCAATAAGCTACTTACGATGAATCTGGAGAGAAACAGCATTTTAAAGCGTAACGTTTATGCGCTTTCATCCTGTGGAACGGGTTCAACTTTAAGTGGTCACCGTCACTATCTGCTACATTAAAATAAAAGTATATTTGTTTAGCTCATTCATGCATTTCTCATTTAAAACATTAGAGTAAATGTTTTACAATAGTACACCCACCGTCTAAGCTCCAAATATAACAGTCGCCCTTATTGTTAACAGCAGCAAGGAATTTACCAAGTGGGTCAATCGCTACGTGTTGAACAGGCACGGATGATGTTTGATCTGGGATCTAAAATAAATAATAATTTTGACTTTATAACATAAAATTTTAACAAATAATCACACACACACATTTAACGTTTCAATTCTATTACCAACTGCTCAGTCCGGTCATTTCGTAAATCCCAAACATGGATAGTGCCACTATAATCTGCAACAATTAGTTCTACATTGTTGGGGTGTAAAGCAATTGACGTTATCGGGGAGGAATGCGTCTGGAACAGTTTTTGGCAAGTAGGATTGTTTACTCTATCATAACAAAACAATTTCAGTAAGTTCCATTCCATATAATTTCCAATCTAATAGGTACATAGCGTTCATTAAACTTTGTTAGTCTTATGTACAAAAATTAGACAAGAATCATAATTATTACTAAAAGTTCTATTTTGATAGTATTTATTAAATTATTTTTAAATGCTTTTCTAAGTACCGAATCAGGATGCTGAAAAGTTTTCACACAAAGCGCAGTATGAATATGCCACAACTTAATAGTATGGTCATATCCAGCAGTTGCAAGAACAGTTTCCAAAGCTGTAGCAATTTGGAACACCATTAATGGACGAGCCTCCTCCTCCCCCTCCAGAGGCAGTAGTTAAGCTTCCTGGATTACTCCCTGTGCCTGCAGTTGTCGTGGTCGCTGTAGCAGTTGTACCCACTCCCACCGTCGTTGTTGCACTTGTAACCGCTGGCGTCACCACATCGTCCTCAGGACTACCCCCTTCTTCAGCTACAGGGCTCACCATTTTACAACTTTAACTATTCCAAACCAACACCAACAAATAATTGTTCTTTATCTCCTTAATTATACACCAACTTTTCCACACACCATTTGACCTCACCGTTATAAAAGTATAAGCACCAGTTTGTATAATCCTCCTAATTAGGTAGATTGGCAAACTGTGTGGTAGGACGCAAAAGCCGATAGATTGAGACTTTAAATTAATTGATCGTTAACTTCGTTGGACCAACAACAAAAGCATGTGTTTTTGTTGTGTATGCACACATGTGGCAGGTACATGCACTCTATCTACAAGCAAGGCATCTCATCCATTCTTTCAAGTTGGGTTGGTGTGGTGGTGGGGGCAATTTGGGTACAAGCTCATTTCTTTGTTTTCCTATGCAAAAATTATGCTCATGACTTAATTATTTTAGAAGCCTGCACTAATTAACAAGTGAACATTTTTATGCATTGACAAATTCATTTACCCATCTAATCCAAAGGAGCTTTTATAGGACTTTTTAACGATAACATGTTATCAGTAAAAGTCACAGAAGAAGGAATAAAGGGAAAATAAAGATGATTTTGGAATGCATTTTTAGCATAATTTTATTCCAATGCCAAGTTGAACATTTAAAGTGTAATTGTTCTGAAGTTCTTATTATAATCATAACTATTTGTATAAAATACTGTGCTCATATTTCATGAAATGAAATGTATGCAGTCTGCAACCCTATTACCGGAAGTCAGGTTTTATTCTTTGGCAAATAAATTGTTTGGTAATGAAAAGATGATGCAATTTTCAACAATGGCCGTATATAATATTTGTTGGCTGTTATTATAGGGAATGTATGAATGATGATGCGAGATGCTATCTTTGAACAATGGTTGGAGTATATATGGATGTTTTATTGTTCTGCAGGACTGAGCTGAATGAATTTATAAAAAAAAGTTAAATTTCGCCATCAAAATCAAAGTCCAGAGACCAAAGCCAACCAAGCAGTGATGAGATGAGAGGATGGGTCAGTCAGTCAGCAAACAAATTTTTAAGTAATGAAATGAATGATAGTTTAACAGCCAAATATATACAATGTACAAGTGTGATGCGCAAAAACAATTATTTTTTTGTTCACTTTAACATTATAGTGCAATGCTACCTCATCTCAGCGTTTTTGTACTATATTATGAGTAATTTTAGCAAAGCATTTTACAAAGGACACGCATCCCTGGTTGTTGGAGCCGGTTCTCGCCTGTATAAGCTATAGGTTAGTAGCGCTGACCGGAAATGGGCCAATGATTTATGAATTGGTTGGATTAGATTTTTGTATTAACATAACCTATACCATTACTGCTACTATTCCACTGACCACTTAACTGGAAGAGGTATTTCATGTAAAGAGACTGGTGCTGGCTGGTGCTTCTCTTAATGCATTTTTTGATGATACTACTGTTATAACTCTTTTCAAGTTTAGTTTAAAGTACAACTGTAAAAGTAGCTATTTTCCACTTGATTTTTTTGTTCTTTGTTTAAAGCACACGCAATAAGCAACGTCTCTCTTTCAAACAGCAAACTTGATAAAAGGCTGAATTGATGTTCCCCTATTTGCAAAATGATATCATCAAAATCATGCTAAAACAGCATAAAGTCCATTTTACTTAAAATCCTGCAATTAACAATAGAGGATCCACAGCAAAAATCAGCGTGTAAACTTTTTTATGTTGGCCACAAGTTACCTAATTCTTCTTTTCAATTTATTACCCTTAATGTTGTGTGATGTTGCACATTCATAAATTGATTAACCTGCAAAGAGAACAGGGTCATTATTCAATCTCTGTCATTTACTCATTACCTGTGTTTCTATTATGTATAAAAAATAATATTATGAGCCATGCACATTTAATGGCTTTTATATCATACGTAGCGGTGGTGTCAACACAAATTCAACCAAAAAGATTATTAACTGTATCGTAATCGTAAAAGCCTTGTCCACTAACTTAATGCTGAAAAGCGGTTACGTTTTAGTGTACAAGGTTTACTGATGGTCGAAGCAGGAAATTGCTCATTTTGTGACTTGCGACACTTTTCATAAATGTGTCAATTTTAAATATAGTTTAAGTATTTCATGGTCATTTAAGATTTAAAAAAGTGCATATTTAAAATATACCTAAGGATGACACATTTTTCAGTGAAAATAAGTGAGGAAACACGGCTAATCAATTGGAATGACTGTTTTAAAGAGTGCTATTGTGAATTTTTTTGCACGTGATTTATCAGGAACCAAACGCCAAAAAAACCGACCACCAGCAGCATATAATCTGCATTTCTGAAGTTCTTGCGCAAAGAAATAAATAAAAAATACCTATTCAGGCTGTTGTGGCATGGCTAATTAGTTTATTGTAAAAGTGTTCATCTGGAAGGAAACACGAATTACGTTAAAAACGCAAAAGAGCATGGTGTCATCTGAAAAGGATAAATTAAAAATACTCAACTCGAAGGGGATCTTGGGTATGGGAGGATTTGTACCGTAACGGAAATTTAAGGAAGAGTACACACAAAATTGCTCCAAATGGGACAATGTCCCACCTCCACCTGCATAATATTTCTTCTGTGGCCATACTTTTGTACTGATGGTTCTCCTAGTGGGTCATGCCTCTGGACAAGGTTCAAATTCAAATTCAAATTATCAATATCGAATTTCATAATCCTTAGAATTCATATATCAATCCATGGCACATGTTTTATTCATTTTTTCATAACCTAAGGAATGAAATGCTCAGGCTACTGTACAAAGGATGTTTCAAAATGCCAGCTACGCGGTGGGAAAGTCGTTGGCTATTGCACTAAAAACCTTGTTTGTTGCGACCGTAAATACACCATTTACATAAAAATTAATTACGATGACATGCATTTTTCACATTATTTCAAAGTTTCACAATATCAATGATTTATAAACGCAAAGCCCTAGTCTCTGCAACTGGCTCGTGTGGTGATAGGAAATCAGGTCAGAGGGTAGTTTTCTTCAAATCACCCAGTTTTCCTGCCTATGCGGGAGGGGACTTGCTATGCGATTTCAAGGTCAGGATACGGAATGATACGTTAGCTATAAGGTAAAGTATTTCGAATGTTGAAAGAAAATTCGATTATTTTAAAAATTCAACACTGATTAAATATCTATTAAATACATCGCGCTTTAATTGTTGTTTTGGGGTACAGAGTTGACTACTTGCTAGTAGAAATGGATGGTTTGTCGTTTGATGGAGGTGGCGAAAATATGGCTTCCTGTGAGTCTGATCTATTATTTATAAGAGGCTTTAATACTTGGTCTCCACCAGGAAGATGTGGCAATTTATCTGGCTATGGAGGTATTATCGCTACCTACAATTTATAATTCAAAATGACCATCGGTAAATATAAATGCATCATACTTAAAATTGTAATAGTAATGGTGGTCTTTGTTGTAATTTAGTTCTTATAGATATGGACACCAGACTAACTCGAAACCTTGGAATGTTATCCATTGTTGCGCTTATGTCCAGTCCAAAGTATCGGTATTCATATTAGGATAGCACAGATAGCAAAAGGTTCGTGCGTTTTCTCAGCCTCTACGTATAATGTTTCAGATTTATTGAAACGATAAAATTATCATCCAGATTTATCACTAGCTGTGAAGCAGTCATCGATTGAGAAACGTTCCTTGATGCCAGACGAAACAAAACCGACCATTGTTGCTCCCACTCCAACCAAAGTTTTGATAAAAACAGGTAAACCGGCAATATTTCCCAGGCATGTTGACAGCTCAGGATCTGTTACTATCACCGAGGAGGATGGAAAAACTTTTAGAACAATTGATTCGGAATATCCGTAATACTTCATTCTTAAAGCCGTAAACTTCATTTATTTTAGGGACACCACATACATACATATGAATGTATTTAAATGCAATGATTATTATGATGATTAGTACAAACTGGAAGTCTCCTGCGATAGTAAATGGCGAGGATACATTAATTAAGGTGGTTCCATGGCAGGTCAGTCTCAGGATCAAATCTCTGTTGCCACCTCCATCGATTAGTACGGGCGAAGCTTCAAGCACATCAGAGTCCAGCTATGAATCTACAACAGAAGACGGGTTAACTTTAGAAAATGAGACATTCCAATTTTCCAACTGTTCAGTAACAGAAGGAACTCACTTCTGTGGAGGCTCAATATTGGATCATAGACATGTTCTGAGTGCTGCACATTGCTTTTTTGGAAGGTTTGTCGCTGTCGCTAATAGATTTAATCAATCTCAAAATGCCCCAATGAAGATGAATGCTTACTGATTATTTATTGTCTATTGCTAAAATACAGTTCAAAGGTAGATGGAATGCTAAATATATCCAATATCATGGTAGTGGTGGGCGATACCGACAAATGTACAGACGACGATGAAGAAATGGGAATCTTTAGTGATGGGGAAAGCGAATCACGGTCCTTTCGCTATGACGTGGAATCCATTGTATTTCATTATGGCTATGACCACAGCCTCTTAATAAATGATTTGGCAATCCTTCGTCTAAATGAAAGCATAAAATATTTTGACCACGTAAAGCCAATCCAAATAGCCCATCCCGGTGATAATTTTGAGGGAAAAGAAGCCCTGCTCAGTGGCTGGGGAGATCGTTTTACAGAGGGTAACAGTAACAACTTTTCTACTGAAGAGCCTATGGGTCCCAACATTCTTCAATCTTCAAGACTTTTGGAAATTCAAAACCGTTCCTTTTGTAACGAAAGGGATCTATTCACAGTTCGCTGCTCCAAGGCAGCACATTCTAACGCATTCCAAGTATTTGTATGTTTTTGACTCTACCATTTGCACTTTAACCAAAAACGGAAGTACGGTTGAAGTGAACACCGGAAGGGGAGACAGTGGAGGGCCTCTTATCGCTTATGTAAATAATACTAATGGGGCAAACCAGCCAGTACTTGTGGGCGTGGTTAGTTATAGCATTCCGTTTGATGACAAAGTTATGTTGTATGATGGCATTAATCGTACAGTTGATTTTTATACATCGGTAGCATTTTTCAGGAACTGGATTGATTTAGTGGTGAAGTCATTCCAACAAATTATGAAACATTTAAAATGAACAAAAAATGGTCTCTTTAATAATCAGTACTTATGATGGGTAGCATTATAAATAGTAATAGCAAGTCAACACCTGGAATAATAATGATAATGTTAAATGTGCAGTATAGTTTATCACTGTTTGTATCTTAATTATAAAAATTATTTCCGGCAGCACACATAAGTTGTTATAATAATGAAATCTCGTTAGGTAAGCTGGTACTTGGCATAACCATACTTTAAAAAATTCTTATTATAATTTTAAAACTTGGATTATCTCTTTTGTTTTTTGCTTACATTTCTTCACTAAATATAAAATAACACAACGATGTAATGGGGTGAGTTAAAGTTAATAAAAATCATGATATGGAAATCATTTTTAAGGCGTAAGTACATTTACTCTAGGAAATAGTTATCATTTTCTTTTACAAAATATAAAGAACCTGAATGGTTTAATCTAAATTTGCATCTTTCCCTATTAAATCAAAATAACTTGACTATTATATTTACATACAAAAGGTTCCAGAAGGTTATCAGATTAAATTTGTACATTAACTATAGGACACAGGATTAACGTTACTTACTACAATTGCTTACTCTATGCGATAAAATCTGAACATGAAGAAGATGCGTTTTATGAGTTTTTCTTACATCATCATTCAAAAATTTCTTTCGTTAAAAATTTCGCGATCACACAATAACATAGCGCTTGCCAGCAGCACTTATTAACAACATTACTTTATCACCAACTTGTATCTCTTTCTTTTGAAAGCTGTCTTTTCCTATTTGTGATAATTTTTATTTGCTAATTATAGCCTCTGTCCATTTTGCAGATTGAAATATGACATTGCATCTTCTAGCTTTTGGCTAAATATTACTTATATTCTATTTTATATTTATGTTTTATTTTTAAGACATAAAAAATGCAAACATTTTTGGACTAAAATACACATCTCTCTTTCCCCCTATGATGCCATCAGCCAACTTATCTACATTTCACAGAAAACTTTGTAAAAGAGAAATATTAAAGGTGTTTTATAACGTTTCAAATTGCAATATAAAATACATTACTTACTTCCTTAAATGTTTTATAAATTAATAATAGGAATGAAACCATTTTTTCAAGATTGCATAAACGAAAGGTTTAGCTGCTAGTTTTGCTAGCAGAAGCAGCACCCATCTTCATTAACGTCTCGTAACTAGGAGCTGCCGACAGTACGGACTCTCTTCGAGGTCTTGACATTGTGAGAGCCTCTTCATATGTCGGAGGTAAAGTTTCCAGTGATGCTGATCTGGACCTGAAAGAGAAACGACTGTGGCTTCTACTGGAGGACGAAATTGGAGGATTCATTGATGACATTCTCCTTCGTCGTGGAGAGCACGTCACAGCCGTTTCGTAGTCCATTGGCGGGTCAAGTTCGCCATCAACTGTAGACTCCTCTGGAATTGNACGACTGTGGCTTCTACTGGAGGACGAAATTGGAGGATTCATTGATGACATTCTCCTTCGTCGTGGAGAGCACGTCACAGCCGTTTCGTAGTCCATTGGCGGGTCAAGTTCGCCATCAACTGTAGACTCCTCTGGAATTGTCATTGATCTACCGCTTTGGAAAAATCGACCTCGCCTCGCCGCACTACTGCTGCCTTCTTCAACAGCGTATGGCCCCGGCCCTTGTTGACCTCGTGTGAAAAGTCCAGCAATTTTTTGACTATACATGAGAATGAAATATTATGTATACATTAGTCCAAATGAAGATTACAAGATTTAATACTGCCTGTGTAATTAGCCCTTTCTTACTTGTTCTTCGCCCAGTTACTAATTTTCTCCCAGTTAGGGTTTGGAGGAACTTGAAGAAAAGCACACGCGGCTCTTGCAAAATCCAAACAGTTATGGTGTATCATATCATAATTGCTTCCCCTGTTAAAAGAGATACATATTTCACATTAAATTAATAATTTAATGTGACGAATTAGCATATTAACTTTCAATTCATCAACGGTACATCATGCTCAGAGAAGTGTGCTGTGCATACCGATATTCTCCATATTTTACATTCACCAGCCATTCCATAAATTCTTCCCTCGTTTTCACAGTCCTGCCCACATATTCTCGTTTTCTTAATTTACATCCAGGATACTGCGGATGGGGATCATCCCCATTTCTAGGAATCTGTTGACATATAAAGCGACATGCTAAGAGAGCATGGCACGCGTGTAAAAATAAAAAATTAAACAAAAATAAATAAAAAAGTAATCCATGCAATTGACATGCTTTAAACTATAAAGAGAGTGTAATACATTCAGGACTAGCGAACGGGAATTACAAAACAAAACGAAAACGATGGAAAGCTGGGCCAAGGGTCAAATTACATTTTCCTACAGACACACGTGAAACACTTACATTGCTTTTCTTAACTCCACTATGGCCATACTCATACAATCGGTTGAAGCATATAATGCCTACATGGTCGATGGCTTCAGGCGTATTATTAGACGAACTGCTTGTCGTTCCTTTAAAGCAGTTTAAAATGCATAGTATATGAATTATGAATCTCTTGCAAATTTGCTTGCACTTCCGGTTAAAAACTTACTTAGAAATATCTTGCCTATCATGTGGTTTGCAGCGCCCATGGTCAAGTCCCAGCTACAAGCCTCGACGATATTTGCTCCAGGCCCATCCTCTGACGACGCTGATGCTAATGATGTCGATGACGTTGATGATGTTGATGATACAGGGGTTGTGCTCATTATAAAACTTGTGTAGATAAAAAGGGGTCACACAATGTGAGATTTTTCAGATTAATATACATTTCATTTTTGTTTGCACCAAAATTCATGCAGGATTGAGTCCCTACTCTAATGTCTTTCAAGAGTCAATGTATTGCTTTATAATTTCAGCATAGGCAGGGAACTGTTGACTCTAGTGTCAATGAAAGGCATAGTGAATAATTTCAAATTGCTTTCTCCATTTCTCCATTCCAATGTCGTCACAATCGTTTTGTTACAATTCAAACATTACTAATGCAAATGGCAAATGTAAATGCAAGGTGGCACGCCAAATTAAATACAAAATCTTCCTGCTTCTATTCCTTGGAAAAAAAGCTGTAGTCAGAATATTTTATACCCTAAAAGGCCACGACCTTCGAAATAACTAACACGAAACATTGGAAGTCAGGCTGGGCTCTGAGTTCAAAACCATTCATTCTCTTCCATATACAACTTAATAATGTTTGTACACAAAAAAGGCAGGATGATGGGATGAAAGAAACTGCGACTTCAACTGAATGAAGCTGCCAAGTAATATATAGTTTTATAAGAGAAAGCTTTGCAACATGCAATGAATTTTAGAGGTTTAACATGAGAAAGTACGCAGAATGCTTAAGTGTGGCCAAACACTATTGATTTTTTCACTCTCACTAGTCCCGTTGAAAGTAGAAGCTTTTTGCAAATAGCAAACTATCTGCAATGCTGGCTTTGTCTCAGGTAGCCCCAATTGCAACCTAAAGAAAGCAGATTGTTATGTAACGATGAAGTGAAAGTGCTTATAGATTTGTGATATCTATAAACTAAGGGGATAAAAATAGCGAGAAATAACATAAATGAAATAGAGATTACCATAATACTTCAACTATGAATGCAGGTTGAAATAAAAGTACAGTAAAATATGAAATAAACATTGTATAAATTATAAAGCATAATAAAATATCTAATTCCGGGTCCCTTTCCCGGTAAACCGAATTTTTTTCAACATAATAGTTATAATTAAACATTAAACATTAATACAAATTAGTTAAATGAGAATTCCTCAGATTTTAAAGTAAACTACAAGCTATTAATTTTAGGAATGAAGTCATTGCGAATAGAAAAGTAGTGTGAGCAATTATCATTTTTCCTGGTGGTATTATAGCAGGAGCTGCACCCGTTCCAGGTCCAGAAGACCCTCCAACATAAGTGTAGCACTGACAGTGAACATTTGGATAATCATCCCTTCTAAACCTGTATCTGGTCGTGGCCGTGGCGCCGCCGGTGGTGGCATTCGTACTGTTCGTAGACTGTCTCGCTTGAGGAATATCATCGTCATCATCATTATCATTATTGGAGTCCTCATCGTTATTAGCCAAGGATTTTTCATTTTGTTCATCATTTGCCTCATCACCTCGCTTAGTTCGCTTTTTATTCACTTTATTGCTCTTTACCGAGGTTGGATTTCCGGTTGTTGAAACCAAATGCAGAGAATTACAAGGTTTAGTTTTGTTTAATTTGTACATGCACTTGCTATCGGGAAGACACATGAATGAAGTATTTCCACTTGGACAATCACTTCCAACCATTAAAGCACAAAGACTTTTTCCAATGCTTACACCCGATTCAGTATTTTCTGCTGTATCATTCCAGTAGTCGGATGCGATATCTCGAAAGTTTTTATTGTCCACCAAACATTGACATTTTTTATACTTTGCATGACAGCTTAACAACTCGTCCCGATTGCAAATCACAACTGGAGAAGTTTCGGCCGTTTCCTTCACCGCAGTAATGTTGTTAATAAGCTCGTCTGCCCCTTCCTCAGCACAGTATCCCCACAAGCCATTTTTGTATCGGTCCCTTTGAATTTCAAATCCCTCAAGTAGTGTTGTCAAATCTGCATCCACAGTCGTGCTAACATTCTCCCTGAAAACATTTTCAAGCAATTTAGGAAACTGATTCAATCTTTTCTCTTGAGTTAGCAAACTAATCAATTAGAGTTGCAACAGTATAACTTAAACAATGACATGCTTACGTTCCATTTAAATACTCAAACTCAAAGTCAACCGTATCATTGCAGGCCTGTCCATACGTCGCATTCTTCTGAATTTTTTCATACAACTCGTCTAAAAGTTTATCAATTTCCTCTACCCTCGCATCATTAGCTAGATTACTGTCATTGTGATCAAAGTGGCAGCTAAGATTATTTCTTTCAGAAAGGT